>PYAF01004289.1:3607958-3637140 GCA_007407185.1 Glycine tomentella | reverse complement strand
AAATATGAAATGGAAAAAACTTATTCATATAGAAAAAATACAAGAGTTTAAAATTAATTGAAAAACTAAAATTATAACATATTTTTATAATTTTATCCATAAAATAAAATTGGAATTTATATAAATGTATCATATAAATATATTCATTTATATTATTTTACATTTTTTAACTACTTTAATAAGTAATTTTATCAAACACTTAAGATTTATTAAATTAACTTAACAACTTTCAACTAATTTTACATATTTCAGCTAGATTTTCAGTTAATTTCTCAATATAACTAAAATATAAAAGTTCCATTTAAATGATAATCACATACATAATAGGTAACAAAAAACTTTGTTATTGTAAATAATGTGTGAGAAAATAGGTACGGAAAATGACAAATGGGCAAAAAAGTATTAGCAAAAAAATTATTCAAATGAGTGAAAAAAAAATGTCATACAAATAAAGGATATAAAAAATTATTCAAATGAGTAAGGAAAAGGTAAAACAGTATAAATGGAATGAAAAAAAATTAGTACTGAAAAATATAATAAGAAAGTAAATGGAAGCAAAGTCGTTTAAGCAAGTAAAATAAAATAAAATGAGCAAAAATTCAAATTAAATGAAAAAAATACAAATAGGTAAGAAAAAATTATGAAAATGAGAAAGGAAATAATAGAAAAAAATAGTTCCATTGAATAAGAAAAAAAATTGATGAAAAATAAATTATGAGATAAACATGGATTAATCTAATCTAATTATATAAAATTTATAAATACAGTATCCACATGGCGAGCAGAGATCAACTCTTATGCTTCATAGTACACGTGTATATTATACAGAAATCCATATAACTTGTCATGATATAATGTTTCATAAAGATTTGATTTGTAATATATATTATATATTAATAATAACGGAAAATAATTACATTAATTAGTTTAAATCAATTACATTAATTTATGGAAATTAATTATCATTTTAATTGAATTACGTTAATGAATTTTAGAATTTGAACAATCATTTCTTTTGAGAATTTTTATAAAAGGTAATTATATCATGTATTCTTATCAGAATAAAAGTAATGAATTTATTATTTATATTAAATTATTGACTTTTTTTACATATTATAAGATTGTTTAAATCAATTACATTAATTAATGAAAATTAATTATCATATTATTCAAATTACGTTAATAAATTTAAATTTAAAAATTTTGACAACAATTTCTTTTGAGAATTTAAAAAAAAAAGATAATTATATCACATTTTCTTATCAAAATAAAAATCATGAATTTATTATTTCTATACATTAGTGTAATTAAATGACTGATATTTTTTACATATTATAAAATTAGTTTAAATCAATTAATTTAATTTATAAAAATTAATTATCATTTTAATAAAATTACAATTAAAATTTAAATTTGAATTTGAAAATCTAATCTAATATATAATATCTAATAATATAAAACTTGTGAATCCTTTCAGGTTAAGAAACCACGTGTCACAATATAGTGTGTTTGAACGACATGTTTCATAAAATGGTGCTTCTAATCATAAGAGTTATATTATGATGCTTCATAGATATAATGATTTGATTTCAAACCAAAATTATATTTATTGTAATGATTATACTTTTGTTAACCGAATTTTTTCAATTAAAATGTTTTAAATAGTTACAGTTTTTTAAGGACATACAAATTTTGATTTTTCACACATGTTATACGTGATCAAGAGTGAAATTTTATATAAAAAAATAAAATAAAAGTGAAATAAAAAAATATGATTATAATTGCTATTGCAAACATGTTATGTAATTTGTCTAATTTTCTTATTTATTATTGGTTTAATTAGGTCTTGAATTTGGAAGTATACATTTTCTAGTTCAAAAAATTTAAAAATATTTTTTTAGTATGTGAATTTTGAAAAATTAATTTTTTTTAATTCCTAACATAATAAATAAATATTTTGTGATAATTTTTAAATATAAATTCAAGCAACTAAAAAATTAAAATTAATTTAAGACAGTTAAAAATAATCCCAAAGTGTTAATTTATCATGTCAACAACTAAAAAAAAATTTTTAAAAAAAATTTAGGAACTGAAAAAATTTAAATTTCAGAAATTAAAAAAGCGCATATCCCAAATTTAATAACAAAAATTGTAATTAAGTCTTCATTATTTATGAAATTTTAATTTGAAATCATCACAAAATAATTATTACGTTATATTTAATCCAAATTAAATCAATTAATCATATGAATCTTTGAAATTAAAATCGACTTAGATTGAATATAAATTTAGCACAACAATTACGGTGATTATGACTAATAATTATTGGCATTTTCTTTCATTTTTCTATTGAGAGTTTTTTCTATGTATATAACAGATACAAAATACTACTCTCACGTGATTGCTTAATTTGTGGCTTCTTGGGGTCAGAGGAGGATATGTGCGTGTTATTTATTTTGTTTACGAAGGAGGTTTTATTGATTTTTTTGTTTATTTTTAATGATCGTATTTGACAATAACAAAGCGCGCTTTTGACATCGGTTTATTGAAAAATCAATGTGGAGATGGTACTCTCTACATCGGTTTTATCAATAACCGATACGAAGTAATACCACATCCGTTCTTTAAAATCGATATGTAACTAACATTTTCATTGGGTTGGCGAGAACCGATGCTGCGTCACATCAGTTTTAAAAAACCGATGTAGAAAGTATCTTTTCCACATAAAAATACTACGCAATTTTAATGACTGGAAGGTGTGTTGCTGGTTTTGGCGTCGGTTTTGCTCTTTTGATAGCACCAGTTTATGCCACAGAAATCTCCTCTACTAAATCCCGAGGCTTTGTAACCTCTCTACCTGAGCTTTGCATTGGCATTGGAATTTTACTGGGTTACATAGTAAACTACTTTTGGGAAATTAACTTTGAGGCTTGGATGGAGATTGATGCTTGGTATTGCAGCAGTTCCTTCACTTGCTTTGGCTTTGGGCATTCTGGAAATGACAGTCTCTCCAAGACGGTTGGTGATGCAAGGCCATTTGGGAAAAGCCAAGAAAGTTCTATTACGAGTTTCAGACACTGAAGAAGAAGCTGAGCTTCGGTTGAAGGATATAACGAGTGCTGCTGACATTGACGAGAATTGCACTGAGGAAATGGTTAAACTTCCTCAAAAGGACAATGGTGAAGCGGTTTGGAAAGAGTTGATTTTGAGACCCTCTTATTCTGTTCGGTGGATGCTGATTGCTGCTGTGGGGATTCACTTTTTTGAGCATGCAACTGGAATTGAAGCTGTTATGTTATACAGTCATAGAATCTTTAAGAAAGCAGGTGTTACCAGCAAGGACAAGCTCTTACTTACAGCCATTGGAGTAGGCCTTACAAAAGTCATTTGCTTGATAATAGCCACTTTTTTAATTGACAAAGTTGGGAGAAGACCCCTCTTGCTTGTAAGCGTTGGAGGAATGATTTGTAGCCTTGGGGTGTTAGGATTCAGCTTGAGCATGGTGGATACATCCCACGAGGAACTCTTTGGGGCCTTGGCCCTTGGGCCTTAGTATTGTAGCCACTTACATCTATGTTGCATGCATTTTTAATCTTGGGCTTGGACCTATCACGTGGGTCTATAGCTCTGAGATTTTCCCTTTGAAGTTGAGGGCGCAAGGAGCGAGCTAGTATAGGAGTTGTTGTCAACAGACTCACCAATGCGCTGCTATTTCCATTAGTTTTATTTCAATCTGTAATGCAATCACCATAGGCGGTGCCTTTTTCATGTTTGCTGGTGTATCTGTATTCGCTTGGTTGTTCTTCTACTTTTTCATGCCAGAAACCAAAGGCTTGGCCTTGGAACGAAAACAACTACAGAAACCCAT
Source organism: Glycine tomentella (assembly GCA_007407185.1). Lineage (NCBI taxonomy): Eukaryota > Viridiplantae > Streptophyta > Magnoliopsida > Fabales > Fabaceae > Glycine > Glycine tomentella. Next base: position 3,633,272 of record PYAF01004289.1, on the reverse strand, counting down.
GCATAGTGTATAAAAGAAATACTAGAAACATTCTTGACACACTCCTTTAAATAAATTTTTTATTAATTAAAATTTATTAAAAAATTTAATGAATTTCACATCATATTTATAATTTTTTCTTCTAATTTTATAATTTTAATCAATAAAAATGTGTCAAATAATGTATTCTTACTTCACGTATGTGTATATATGTTTTCTGTGGAGGGCCAGAATTTTATAATGTCATCGGAAAAAAAAAATTCATATAATTGTATATTAATATTTCAAAGATTATCTACAAATTCAATATATATATATATAAAGAGAATTCACTTTTAGAATTACTCATATATATATATATTTATAAGTTTGTTCTTTCAATTAAATATGTTATTATTTTTATATTTAAGTCTTTAATTTTAATTTTTATAAGTTTCCAACTGACTATCATGTCATGTCGTAAAATAAGTAATGACATTTATGGTTATCAAAATCGCAATTTAAATTGTAAATTCCTACGATTTTACGAGTCTATCACCACTCCACAAATTAAGTCGGAAGTAAACTCGATTTTGGATGAAGCTGAATAAATAGAAACCATTATATTTGCAAAAAGTTATGGATTAAATCTTTAAATAGAAACTTGAATGACAAAAATGAACCACACTTTGTGCCCACACAACAGCTACAAGCAAGGAGAGCCTTAGGCAAATGGACACGTACCATTGTTTCCCCTCCACAGGTAGAACAAGATACAAATATGTTTAGCCTTTGACTCTGACCCTCTTCCTTTTTCTCTCTTTCCTTACTCGTCTTACCTCTTACCTCTTCTCAATCAACTTATTCCTCGTACCCTGTCTCTCTCTCTCTAACACCCAGAAAATAAAACATAGACAGAGACCAAAACACACACACACACACACACACTGATGAAACAACCAGCTGCAAAATCATCCCTGAGGAGGCTTTGTCCGAACATCGATAAAGAAGATGGATTGGAGACCGTTCTTGAAATACCCATACCGGAAGAAATGTTCTCAACCATGGGGAATAACATGACATTGCGGTGGCAAAACATGTTGACGTGGATGAAGGCACAAACAGAGGACAAATTGGCAACCCCCACAGCTGCATCGCGCTTAAACGAACTTCGCTTTCTGCTTCACCTCGTTGGATCCCCTCTTATACCTCTTCAGGTTCAATTAGGCCATTCCGTCCATCGTCCAGTCAGAGATTGTTCCATTGTGAGAACATATACCTTTTTTCTATCCTAGCAGAAATAGTTAGAGAGTTAAGAGCTACCCGATCAAAATTCAATGAATACATAACTCAATTTTATTAACATTTCTCTCATAAATTAAAAAGCCGATTACATTACAGGGAAAATTAGCCAAAACTATGCACAAATAATGATCTGAATCATGTGATAATTTCTTCCTAGGAAAAATTATTCCATTCCTTTAAGTAATTTTAACAGTTAAACATGTATGTCATGTTAATGTAAACATTTTTACAATATACAAAATTGTATGATTATGATTTTTAAGATAATTATTATAAAAATTATTAACAATAACAATTAAAATAGTGCAATATAATCTATAGATAACTTTATTATTTAAATATGTGATTAGAATTTAGAATTTTCATTAATCTCCAATACTTATATGTGTATAAAAAAAAACATATATTAACAACGTAAATTTTTTAAATGAATCTTACTGTTTTGAGGGAATTATTATTATGTCCCTAAATTAATTGCTTCTTATTAGAAGAATAAAATTATTTCATTTCATTCAAACGAGAAACATAGATACAATCATGAATTTGATAAATATATATATATATATATATATATATATATGATTGCTAGCAAATAACCTTGATGCTCTAGCTAACTTATTAACCACAAGATTAGCTCGTCTCCTACCCGTTTTACTTGCTTAAAAAAATTAAATATTGAATAAATACAAACTTAATGCACATTTGTTCTTATTTTGGTTTTTAAGTATTGATTGATTGATTGATTGATTGATTGATTGATTGTGTTGCAGGAAGCATCAACGGCAAAGTATATAGTGCAACAATATATAGCAGCAACGGGAGGACAGCCAGCATTGAATGCGGTGGATAGTATGTGTGTGACGGGGCAGATCAAGATTAGTGCATCAGATGTTCACCACACTGGTGAAAGCATTGAGGTGAAGAAAACCTCCGAAGAGATGGGAGGGTTCGTTTTGTGGCAAAAGGACCCCAATTTGTGGTGTCTAGAGCTCGTTGTATCTGGTTGTAAGGTTTGTTGCGGCAGCAATGGCAAGGTCTCGTGGCGCCATTCATCTAACCAACAAAAACCCGTTTCAAGAGGCGCCCCTAGACCTTTACGTCGTTTCCTTCAGGTAATATTAATAGTGTGTTTTATTAACTCAAGTGGATAACAAAGGTAACTTTCGGTTGACCTTGACGTGAAAATTTGATTACGAATGTCCAAACATAAACTATTTAATCTCACTATACTACTTTTGTAACATCTATAATGTAATGACACATTCTATAAAGAGTTGTAAAAAAATTAATTTTGAAAATATATCTCGAAATTATTATTTTTTATGTGAGGTCTTGAATCTTGAGTTCTAAATGTAATTAAATTATTTGTTTATTAGGGATTGGATCCGAGGGCAACGGCTAACTTATTTTTGGACGCTGCATGCATAGGAGAGAAAATAATCAACGATGAAGAGTGCTTCATCTTGAAATTGGAAACAAGTCCGGCAATTCGTGATGCCCAAAGCGGCCCAAACTTTGAGATTATACACCATACTATATGGGGCTACTTTAGCCAAAGATCTGGTCTCCTGGTTCAATTTGAAGACTCTAGATTACTCACAATGAGAACCAAAGATGACAATGACATTTTTTGGGAAACAAGTTTAGAATCAGTAATTGAGGATTATAAGTATGTAGATGGGATAAACGTGTCACACAGTGGCAAGACTCGAGTTACAGTTTCCAGATATGGCGAACAATCAGCTAACCATAAAAGAGAAATGGAAGAGAGATGGAAGATCGAAGAGGTAGATTTTAATATATGGGGTTTGAATGCTGAAAGCTTTCTACCTCCCTCAAACTTAGGAAAGACATAAAATGCCTTGCTATTTACTCCCTCAAACTTGGTAGATTTTAATGTATGTGGTTAGGGCGTTGAAAGCTTTCTATCTCCCTCATATAAAATACTTTGTAACAGAATACGCACGCATATGTAATCCCCCCCTTCCCCTATCCCCCTCAAAAGAAAAAAAAATATATTTATATTATGTAATGACAAGCATGAAGCTAATGTTGATTGAACAGATGATTGGATTAGTAATTTAAAAACATGCACACTGAAAGCATTTGTGATTTTTGTAAAACAAACAACTTTTTCTTCCACAATTTTATTGCGCTTATAATTAGAGAAAAAATGTATATTTTAGCAGTGATATACATACATAAATACACAGGACATTACGTGTGTGTGCTTTTAGTTAGGATATTCTCCTTTTTTATATATGTGTGTAACCTTCGTTATTTATTTCTTTTTGATTAATTATTATTAAAGATGACATTTTATCTAGAAATAAAATTAAAATATTTTTTTTTCTTGTACTTTATAAAATCCTTGATTTTTAGTCCTTGTATTTACAATCGAACATTTTGATCCTGGACTTTTAAAAATAATTATGTTTAGTCCCTCAAGATAAATGTCATGTAAAAAATCATAGTATGTTTTTTTAAGGAAATAGTGTATGTCTAAAGAGACTAAAAATACTTATTTTTAAAGGTCTAGGGATCAAAATGTTTCATGATAAAATACAAAAACTAAAATCAATTATTTTACATAAATATAGAGTCTAACCCATAAAATTATAATTACATTGTCTATATATGTTTGATATTGATTTGAAAATATATTTTTTGTTTTTATTTCTTATTTTCACTTTATTTTATATTTTGTAAATTTTATACAAAACAAGATGAAAATAGAAAATAAGAAGTTATTTTCACTATTAATTATATAAAACTTTTAAAAACAGAAAACAAAGTAAAATAAAAAAAAATCTCATTTTAGAAATATTTATGTAACTTATATGTACTAAAATTTCATAACAATTTTTACAAATTTTTACAAATGATGAAATTTTTTTAATGGAATAAAGTGTAAATACTCAAATAATGCAAGTGCAATTTACTCTATTATAAAAATGTCATTTTATCTCATGTTAAATGGAAGGGGGGAAATCTCAAATAAAATACGCACAATCAAACTCCATTTTATTTTATCTTATCTTATTTTTAAAACTCATGTGAAAAAAAATCTTATTTTTAAAACAATTCAGATATGATATATAATATCATTTTATTAATTATTTTATTTCACTTTATTAATTCTTGTTGAGAAAAAGAATTATGAAAAATTATTTTATATTGTCATTATCATGTTGCCTAAAAATAGTTTTAAAATTTTGTTATCATGACAAACAGAATTCAAGAAGAAGATAAAAAAATGGCAAATGATTTATTTAGTCATTTATCTTATTTATTTGATTTAATTTGGTTCTTTAGTTTTTAAAAAATTTATTTTGATTCTTTATCTTTTTAAATAGGTTTAAAATAATCCTTTCGTTTATGGAAAATTGATGCGATAATAATAAATATTGGCGGCTAAAACACATTAAAAATGTGTCTATCAGTATACCTTCTTCCTGACCCGGCCTAGGCCTAAGTGAAAGTGAAGTGGTGGGCCTACCCATCCCAACCAGGGGTATGCTGGGATTCGCGAAGAGCAGCACCTTGCGATGTTCATGACCAATCAGATCCTGACGTACCAGTAGGTACCAGAGGAGATCGCTGTGATCGTTAATGTATCCGTATTGAAGAGATGCGACAAAGTCTGTGGATAATTTTGCAATGTCCTAATAAAATCTTCCTCTTCTTCTACTTGTGCAAACCAAAATCTTCCCTCAAATTCCTAATCCGAAAATCCTAACTCCTTCCTAGTACTAGTATTATACCTCCACATGGTGGGACGTCAATCACGACGACCTACAGAAGGGTCTAAGAAGAAGCCAAAGTTGGCAGGCAACATAACGTGGGAATGCCCAACACACTATCACAAGATCGTCGTCAAATTAAGTCGACAATGGCTACAACTTCTTCAAAATCGTTGTTAGCTATGTGTGCTGCCACTATCACAAGATTTGTATCCTTAGTGATTGTGAAACAATCACAAATGTGAGCTTGCAGAAACTAGCGTTAGCGAGCGCGATAGTCACACTTCACAGCAGGTTCGAGATATTGTCTCTGATGAGGTTGTTCCTTCCTTCGCCAGTGTCGCTAGGGGAAACAAGTCTCAACCTTATAAAGTCGTGAGAAATTATGTGATTTTGAATTTGCAATAAATGACATGTGGTGGATCATAAAACTTTGAGATTTAAGAATAAAAAATGCTATTAAAATCCTTGATTTGCAAAAGAAGAATGAGAAAGACGAAGAAGGATAAGGAGGAAGATTAAAAAAAAAAACTCATATTTTGTGATAATCTTTAACGGTCAATATCTTTATTTTACTAATAATTAATGATCATTTTAAATAAATTTTAAAAAATAAAATAAAAATTAAATTAAACTAAAAAATAAAAAATATCAAGCGAGTTATCTCAAAAAATAGAATCCCATATGCACCTCCTCTGCCAAAAATAATGATTTAAAACGGTGCCGTCCAGTGTCGGTTGGGTTCCAGGAGAAAGAACAGATGGCAGTATTGGCCTTAAAACGCAGCATGTAATTGCGTCAAATCGACGGTGAGCATTGTCCCACATCACATGCGACCAAAGTCAAGAAAATCAAAAGCATTACAAGTGGTGGCCCACACGACGTACCATTGTCCCTTCCGTAGACGGAAACACCAAATCCGTCATTTTCTTCTCCTTCTTCTTCTTCTTATTATTATTATTGCACCGCAACCGCATCGCAGTGTATCCGAGTAATAACACGGTCCCTCTCCCTCTCCCTCTCCCTTCCATCACAAACACAAACAAAACACCGATTCGCAATATTACCAGATCGGACTCAATTCCTGAACCGATGAAGTTGAAGCCGCAGTGAAACAAACCATCATCATCACATTACCGGAATAATTAACGCATCATCAATTAGATCGAGCTGATAGAAATGAAGGATGAGGACGGGCTTCCGATGACGACCGCGGCTACAAAGAAGGAAAACTTGGATTCGAGTCTGTTTGGAAAAGGCAGGTACAAATTCTGGGCGTTAGCGGCCATCTTGCTTCTGGCGTTCTGGTCCATGTTCACCGGCACCGTCTCGCTCCGCTGGTACGGCACTCTCAATTCCCTTTCCAACGACATCGACACTCCCATCCACGATGACCTAGATGTTCTAGTGAGTTTCTTCTTGCCTTGGCTGTGCAAAGCAATGTCGTTTTGATGTGATGGAATGTCATTTTGTTGTGTTTTGCGCAGGAAATGGAGGAGAGGGAGAAGGTTGTGAGGCACATGTGGGATGTGTACACCAACAGTCGCAGGGTGAGGTTGCCGCGGTTCTGGCAAGAGGCCTTCGAGGCTGCCTATGAGGATTTGACTAGCGATGTCTCTGAGGTCAGAGACGCTGCCGTCGCCGAGATCGCCAAGATGTCTGTTCGCTCCATTCATTTTGATCCACCTCCTCTTGAATCCACGGTGTGTTCTTCTTTTCTTACTCATGGTCATTCTTACGGGAGAGGAAACCTTGTTCAGTCTTTCAACATATATATTGCATTCGGAATTTGGAATTTCATCTCATTTAAGGTGCTGTTGATAAACTTTTCATTTATAGGAGAATGAACTGAGAAGGGAAAATGAATTAAATTTCTGTTGAAAGATTAAATCAACTTATGCTCTTCAATTTATTTATTTTTTATACAAACACTCTCATTTAACTTCTGCTGAAGCTGAGGTGCATAACTTAATTTTTACTTGTGGAAGAGGTTTAATTCATTAGAGCCTAATCAAAGTTAATGGTGTTGATCAAACTGAATGACCTGTTTGTTTTCATTAGCTTTGTAGCAGATGGGATTATTGCGAGGATAGTTTATTTAATTGTTAACTGATTGAGGTCTGAGGATTATGTAAAGCATTTTTCGGGGTGGGAAATCTCTTGATATTTTGTACATGATCTATTTTGCATGAGGAAGATGATGAACTATTTGAAACAACATTCATACGAACCCACCTGTTAGGGAGCGTCTTTTACCTTCCGTCACTCATGTATGGTCATGCACTCATGCTTACTGTGATTGGTCACTTTCCAATTTGTGCGTTTTGGTACAAAAATATTCTGTGCAAAATAGAACTACTATGTGTAGTTTGGAGAAGGTCTAAGTTACAAGATAATGACAACTTTCTTTATAGGTGTTATTATACCGTTCTGGTGAAAGAAATCTTGTTTGCTTGGATTTAGAATTCCCTTCACTGCTTACGTTTTTATTGTATGATACTGGTGCAATAATTTACTATGCTATCTTTAAGCAGTGTGGTTAGACCTTCATTTAGCAAATTGACAATACTCCTCCTCCCCTTCTCTCTTTCCTTTCTCTTCAAAAGGTTTGTGTGTGTGACATCTGGGCTTGTGGTTATTTGGGAGAAAATAGCAAGAGTACAACTTTGTGGAGGAGGGTAAGGTGTCCCCTATAACAGACAAGACAAAATACGACCAACATGATGAAATATGTCTAATATAAAATCCCATCTTTTGCGTGTCCTGTTCACACAGTGAAAATACATGAATTAGCTGCGTGTGTGTATTTATAACACCTGAGCTAATTACTCCTTGTTTCTTCAGAAAAACTGCAACAATAGTCATTTGCATTACTTCAAAGATTTTATAGGAAAATAGGTACCTAAAATTTTGTAGAATTTCTTGAATCCTTCATGATGAATTGGAATTGCATGAGTCCTTTTGAGGAGTCTTTATTGAAGTACAAAACACAACCATCAAAATGTAACCAAAGCATTAAAAATGTCTCCTATAAAAGCTTGTGTTTTGCATGACTTGTCAAGCAGTGCAATTACACTCTTAGGCTGCATGTGCATTTCTTTTAATACTGTGAGCTAATTACTTCTTGCTTCTTCACGAAAATGGTAATAATATTTACGCATTATTCTTCTGCATTCTCCTTTTAAGATTTTATGGGAGTATACACCTGTAAAATTTGTTGAATATCCAGAATTGGGATGAGTTCTTCTGAGGAGTCTTTACTGAGTTGGATGTTTTGGTGGCATTGCTAAGTGATCCATCTATCTCTGTGTTTAGCAACCTCTGCATTACCATGGTTAGTGCCATGTCAACAAAGTGGCTGGTGCATCTCTGTTTTTTCTTGCCATTATCTTTGCTGACATTGAGATGGTTTGGCGCAATTCCACGTTAATGTAGAGGGACACCAATTTGCATCAATTTGAATAACCATGAACAAACTTGTTGAAATTGAAAGGGGCTATATTCTATTGCATTTTTATGGATCCCTCTTGCATTTGTTTTAGCAGTTTCCGTTAAACATGTGATGACTAATATACATGTCGCTAACCCAATTTGCTTCAATTTGAAAAACCATGATTAAAAATGTTGAATTTGAAGGGGGCTATAATCTGTAAAAAGAATGTTATTATAAATTCCTCTGGCATTCGTTTGAGTAGTTTCCATTAAATATGTGATGACTAATATACTTGTCTTGTCAATTACCAATTGGTCCATGTCAATCCCACCATCCACATCAAATAAAAAATAAATTATTTAGATAATTTTTATTTTGTTAATTATAAAATTAAAGAAAAATTCTCAATTTTTATTTTTCTTAGAAGAAAATTCTTGCGTCATGACAAATGCTCATTAATTTATAGAAATTGTTGGTTACATTTGGATGAAAATGCATGTTGCAATGTTCTTGTTTATTTGAGAGCTTTCCCCTTTTTTCCTTAAGTGGATAAGTGATTGATTTGTTAGCCTTGTCTCTGCCATTATGTATGATTAAAAGAAGAAAAACTAGCTGGCTATTATGAGATTGTTGCATTAAGATGATGATAGTGTGTGATTAGGCAGACAGACTAAAGTTTTTTAAAAAAAAATTAAAAAGGATGTTGCTGGTTTTGACATTGACTTCTTGTGTTGCAATTTACTTCATTGGCTTTCCTTTTGCTTATGTCTTTCAATTTTTCTGCCATTGGTAGTTAATTTAATCATGTGACTCTCAAAGGTAGACGAAGCATTTGTGAAGGCAGAGTGGGGATTGGTAATTTTAAATTAGGGTAGCTTGCACAAGTATGATGGTATTTTGATGTGAATTACTTGATACTTCCTTACCTGAGTTATTTATGTGAAACCTCAGCTCGGTCTTAAAATTCAAACGTGATCATACCAATGCATCTATTCTGGCCTGATGTCTTCATTGTGCACCATTTTCAGAGTGCCCGAGAATTCAGCAAGAGCCTTAAGCAAGCCGAGAAAGGAAAAGATGCAACAACCTCAAGGCGTGCTTAAAGGTTAGTGTGTGGAGCATTCAAGCGTCTGCGGCGTACTTGAAAAATGCTCGAGTGCTACCAGAAGATTGTGAAGAGATAGTAATGGACGAACTCATTCGGATTTTCATGTTTCCATCACAGGGATAATGATGTATTTTAAGAGGCTGTGGTTCTTGCAAATTTTGCAGTCTAAATTCGTAGTCTTCACGAAGTGAGGAGTAGTAAATCGAAACACGAACTTTTGAACAGACAAATTCAATTGAGCATGTTCTGTTTAGCTTTATTCCACAACATCTAAATTATAAATGTCTCATGTTTCTATAAAGCAGTACATTTCTTTCTTGGAACATAGACGGCATATAAAAAACACCCTCCTCCTTCATGAATTTTACAATATTAAAAGATTCTATTAATTAACGTCACTCTTACGAGTAAAAAGGTGATTCCATGTTGAGAGAGGGGACACAAATTCTATCAAAACTAGAATCTGCTGAATTGGGTTTAAAAAATATGTAACATGTAATATCTCTATGCATGTTACTTTATTGGAATTTGATCTAAACCTAAATTCAAGTTTTAGTATGGATTACAATTGTAAATTACACACAAAAAAAAAAAAAAAAATACCAAAAGTCAATCTTACAATTGAACTGGGGGCTGTAATAGTATCATATATAAGTATTTGAAAAGCTAAATGAGGCCCATTGACTTAATAGAGAAACAGAGAAAAGTAAGGTGCGAAAAGAGTGAGGCGGAGAAAAATGAAGTGTCCGTACTGTTCGGCGGCGCAGGGGCGTTGCGCCACCACGAGCGGCGGGCGTTCGATCACGGAATGCACGTCTTGCGGGCGCGTGGTGGAGGAGCGACAGTCGCATCCCCACCACGTGTTCCACGTGCGCGCCCAGGACAACCCTCTGTGTCTCGTCACATCGGATCTCGCTCTCCCCGCGCTCAATCAAAACAACGAGGAGGAGGACCCTTTCGAGCCTACGGGATTCATCACCGCCTTCTCCACCTGGGCCCTCGAGCCCAGCCCACTTTACCTCCAGTCTTCCCTCTCCTTCTCCGGCTACCTCGCCGAGCTCGAACGCACTCTCGAATCATCATCATCGTCCTCTTCCTCCACTTCTTCTTCTTCTTCTTCGTCGACGGTGGTGGTTGATAATTTGAGGGCGTACTTGCAGATTATCGATGTGGCGTCAATTCTAGGGTTGGACTGCGATATCTCCGACCACGCTTTTCAGTTATTCAGGGATTGTTGCTCCGCTACGTGTTTGAGAAACCGCAGTGTGGAGGCGCTTGCTACTGCAGCTCTCGTTCAGGCCATTAGAGAGGCTCAAGAGCCCAGAACCCTTCAGGTTTGTAATTATTGTACAATTATTTCAAATGTTGTTTCTGAATGAACGGTCAATTTTAGGGATTTATTTGTGAAGTTATAAGTAGCATTTGAGTTTGCTTTCAGTAGGAAAATGCTGCTTGATGATATCTTGGACTTATTCTTGAGGTCTATAATATTTATCCTTATTTGATATGACAGGAAATTTCAATTGCAGCCAATGTACCGCAAAAGGAAATTGGGAAATACATTAAAATACTGGGAGAGGCTTTGCAGCTAAGTCAACCTATCAACAGCAATTCCATTTCAGTTCATATGCCAAGATTTTGCACGCTTCTTCAGCTCAATAAATCTGCTCAGGTAACTCTGAAATTTGACAGCTTCAACCTCATTTTGTTTTGAAAATCTTGAAACAAACAAAAGCCGTTGAATTATGGCATGATATATGTTTAGTGATAGATTTAGAATATGGTGGGGAATCTGTGACAACTCTCACATCACAGATCTGCTCTTACATTTGCAAGGTTCTAGATATTTTTTGTTGCTATTTTACTTTGTAGATAGAATGTAGAAGGCCTTTATGTCCATGTGACAGGATAAAATTTTAGTGTTGATGTGTGTACTGATTACATTGGTGATGTGCATAATTTTATTCTATTCCATATATTGCAAAATTCTGACAGTGAGTCCTACATTGTTTTTTAGGAACTGGCTACTCACATAGGAGAGGTTGTGATCAACAAATGCTTCTGCACACGCAGGAATCCAATTAGCATCTCAGCTGCTGCTATATATTTGGCTTGCCAACTTGAAGACAAACGCAAAACCCAGGCAGAAATTTGTAAGGTAACTGGTCTTACTGAGGTCACTCTGCGTAAAGTGTACAAGGAACTATTGGAGAATTGGGATGATTTGCTTCCCTCTAATTACACCCCAGCTGTTCCTCCAGAGAGGGCATTTCCCACAACGGTAATTGCTTCTGGTCGTTCTTCAACGGCTAAGGTTGATGCTGTAGAGGTTATTGCTTCTTTGGACCCAGAAAAGTTGCCAGATATTAAACATAGCAAACCTAACGAGGGCTCGGGCATGGTTCATCAGTCCAGAGGGAATGATGAAGCTGAAGGTAAAAGCAATGCTCATGCAAGCCATTCCACACTGAATCAACAGTCAACTTTTTGGCAATCCCAGCTTCCCAGTGGGACACACAATCATCAGAATGTTTTGCAAGGAATGGATATTGATGTATTGCAGCGAAACCACCAACAGCCAGAACACATGGCCGAGGATACAACAAATGGTGCTGCCAATTGTAGTTCTCTAAAATCAAACCAACTTTGCAGTCCTCCTGCTTCTAGTGCAAGTTCTGTTATGAGGCAGTTTTCAGCTCCCCCTTCATCATCATCTGGGCCTTCAAATGTTCGATTAGTACAGTCACCTAAGATAATGCCAGGTTATCCGGAGCACTGAAGAACAATGAAATCTAAATGGTTGGGGAAATACCGGTTCCTTGTGCCAACACCTAACCTAGCACGGATAAAATTACTTCGCCTCTTTTAAGTATACTGTTGTGTATATATATATGCATGCATTATGTCATTTGATTGTTTCTGATGTGTGAACTTTGCTGTGGTTATTGCCAGAACTGGTATCATTCATAGACGCTAGGAAAATAATAATTTATGGCGGTTCTACTAATTTCAGGGACTTAATTATAAAAAATGGACAATATGAAGGACCTAATTACATTTTTTTTATTTAAGGACGTAATTAAAAAATTTGTAAAACATTGAGGATCTACAAATATATTGTTTTAAGGATCACAATTGATTCAGTTGTGTTTATAACGCATTCAAGAACACTAGTTCACTGTTTGCATCTCTATAAAGTCTATGTGGTTATTTTTGTATAATGATAATTAGGCGAGAAGACCAGAAAAAGATGAGGGTTCCAAGTAAAAAAAAAAAAAAAAAACAGGGACCTAATTAAAAATTTAATAAAAGTAAAAACTCGCAAAATAATTAAACCTAATATTATATATTGAAAAAATGTATTGGACAAGTGCCCTTTTCAATTATCCTTATATATATATTAAGAATAATTCCTCAATTTTATTAAAGTATTACTCTCTTTTCTAAATAATTGCTAAAATAAAAAATATATAAAAATTAATAATCTGTCCAAAAAAAATTATAATCTTTCAAGTATTGAAAATGGAGTTTGTATGCATTACTGTATAAACAAGTCCAATTAGAAAGAGAAACACTATACAAATTACAAACAAACCCCAATAAGTGTGTTAATTTAATTTTCAAAAGAGAGACGGTTTTATGTGTATCTTTCTCCAAGTGCATAGAATATTATGTAAGTAGTTTTCAAATATGAAAAAAATTATCAAGTTGGTTAATATATTCAACTTAGACTCTTAGGTTTTGTTTGGGAGCCAGGAGGGGAGGGGAAGGAAAGGGAGGAAAATAAGGGAAGTTCCTTTCTTCTTGTTTGGGAGTTAAAAATATATTAAGAGAGGGAAATAGAGAGTTAATAAAAAAAATTTACAATTTTTTCCTTATTTAAAAAATTAATACATTATATATTTTACACTGACTAGGATAGGATGATAATTTTATTAACACTGACTTGTATAATAATAATTTTAGTTACTTTTTCTTCTAAAAACCCCCCAAATTGGGGGGACAACAATTTTAAGGCTTTGGAGGATTTCAGAGGAGTTTTGAAAATCCTCAAATCCTTTCCCTCAAAAATTAAAATTCCCAAACAAGGAGATGTCTCTACATAAACCTTTCCCTTCCCTCCCTTCCCTTCCAAAATCCATCTTCCAAACAAAGCCTTAAGAGACTAAACTAATGAATATTTAATACTTAGAAATTACTTATATAATTTCCTTAAGGATTAAGAGAGAGTAGAAATAACTAAATTGACAATTTATTTTGTACACAAATTATACTATATTATTGGGTCTAAAATTTTACATCTTTATCCACGTATATGGGCTTTTGCTTCCGGCACAAGGTTTTGTTTGGGAATTAGAGGGGATGAAAAGAGAGGAAAATGAGGGAAGTTTCTTCCTCCTTATTTGGGAGTTAAAAATATATTAAGAAAGAGAAATTAAGAGTTAATAAGATACTTTTACAATTTTGTCCTTAAATTTTGATTCAGAGCTTTATATTTTGGTGTTTTGTTAACACCGGCTAAAGTATGATAATAATTTTATTACTTTTCCTTATAAAAACCCTCAAATTGGGGGAACAATGATTTTTTGGCTTTGGAGGATTTTAGAGGAGTTTTAAAAATCCTCAAATCATTTTTCTCAAAAATTAAAACTCCCAAACAAGGAGATGTCACCACCTAAACCTTTCTCTTCCCTCCCTTTCCCTCTAAAATCTCTCTCCCAAACAAACAAAGCCTAAAGAAAAACTTAAAAAGATAACAATGCCCTTCTCCTAAGCCCCTTCATTCTCGTCCCCCCCGGGCTCACGCGACAATCCCATTCCCCTTCCGCATTGTTGTGTGCCATCAAGACATCTCCTTCCCATTTTTGTTTAGGTATATTGTTTTATGGAATAGTTATTCCATAACATGTACTCGTTCCGGAATAGTTAGTCTAGAATTTAAAATTTGTATTATGAAATAGTTTTTCCAGAATAACTACATGTTACGGAATAGCTGGTTTTGGTGATTGGGTCATGGTGAGCAGGGGTTATGGTTGTGGCTGAAGAAGCAGCAGCGTGAAATGGACAAAAGGGTAAGCTGGGGATTTTAAAATTTTAGACAGTACAGGAAGTAAAAGCCTATTGTATGTTGTTAACATGTGTTATACATATCAGTATTTAAGCCTATCTTTAAAAATGCTGGAGTCCTCCATTGTAGATGTTTTTATATGCACATCCAAGAACTATCAGGGAATAAAAAAATATATAAAAAAAAAAGCGTACCTAGTTCTTTATTCTTTATAAATAAATAAAAAATGCACAACAAACTTGTCACTTTCGTAAACGAGTACTTAACTTCTTATTGTCTTTTCCTCGTTATCCTCTCAACCTCCACTGCTACAATTCCATTGTAAGCTCATCACCACTCGCTTTGCTGGTACTTATGACCTAATTATCTCTGCCACTACTATACCTGTACTAAACCTCAAGCCTTATTTTTAAACCTGAGTCACCTCTTGAAATTTGTTCTAGTGATAAATTCCTTCTTTCTGTGATAAATTCATTCCCTCGATGACTGACTTTTTAGCCAGTTAATCTGCTCGTTAGCTATGTTGTGTTGCTTGACCTTGTTTGTTTTCTAGGCCCTTTATAAAAAAAATTAAAAAAAAGTTATGGAAATTGGGCACATTAATTCGGTTAATTTTCATAATTTTAACAAAAACAATGTAACCTAAGTAAAGGCTAATAGAACTAATAGAACATTTTTTTATAATACAAAAGTCAGTGAAATTGTGATTAATTTATAATATTGAATTTTGCTAAAACCATTCATATATATGTCATATGGGATAAATAAATGTTAAAAAATTAAAATTTATGTATTAAACATTAAAATTGGCTAAAGTTTAAAAGTTTCTCTTTAAATCCAAGCACTTATTTGATGATTTTCCCTTTTTATAAAAGTTACAATGGATTATATTGTGCACTAAAAGCGAAAATAGATAAGTTAAATATGTATCCTATAAAGAAGAAAAAAAAATACACCTCTTAGAAAACTTAATCAAAATATTATTCTTTTTGGGAGAATATAAAAGTGTGTTAGGTGACTTATTATTGAAATGAATCTGATTTTTTTTCTTTTTTCTTTGTCCTACTCAGAGAAACATCTAATTCATCTTTCTTGGCCGCCTCGTTGGGTGGAAGAGCCCATAGCGGTGCGCAATCTAGATCATAGCAATAGTCATAAAAAATCTCATCACCAGCTTTAATGTTTTCCTTGGCAAATATGCCGACTCGATGATCTCCTCCAACAAGCATCACCTATACAATCAATACAATAGTCCAATTTTTTTTATAAGAGTCCATAATGGAGTTCAATGTGCGGAGATTAAAGGGTAAGTTTGATATCTTCCCGTAACTAGAGTAATTGGACTGACCTTTGCATAGCAGTTGGGCTTTGATGAATGGTTTGCAAATTTTAACTTGTTTCCCATGCGAAAAGCGTCAATAACCCACTGTGGAAAACCAAATAGTAGGGTGATGAGATATGTGCATGAAAAGACCTTAAAATCATCAATTTCAAAACACAACATATTGTACTTGCCAAGAAAGAGATATGGGAAAAGGTAACATGGTGAAGGTTGATAGAAAAACAATAAAACAATTAGTAGTTGTGCTAATTGAGAGGTAACACAACATATTATACTTGCCAAGAAAGAGATATGGGGAAAAGGTAACATGGTGAAGGTTGATAGAAAAGTAATAAAACAATTAGTAGTTGTGCTAATTGAGAGGTAACACAATTGGAAACTAGCTGAATTGACGAGCCCATACTTGTCATTTTATATAATAGTACATTGATTCTAATTCATTAATTTTTAACAAAATAAGAAAAAATAAATAACTAAAATATACATATAGATAGATAGATAGAAAGAAAGGAGAAATTCACTTACTTTAAGAGTAATTTTTTTAGAATTACTTTTCCATTCTTATCATTCATTTTCTTAAAATATAATGGTTGTAATAAATAACTAATTTTAACCATTAGATTTCAAGAAAATGAATGATAAAGATAAGGAGTAATTCTTAACCATTATATATATGTTGCACATGTTAACTAAGAGCTACTAGGTTTTAGATCTTAAGTCATTCAAATGTCCTTATGTAAATTACAAGAATGCTCAAATCCATATAAAAAGCACTAGAACAATGCTCCAGAGAAAATGTAGTTGATCAAGACACTTGCCTGGTCATTGAGGTTAAAAAGGAAGGAAGTGTTTATGCGATCATATAGTTTTCCACGCTTTTCTGCTTCTTTAGGAGGGATTAGCTCACCCGTGTACTCTCCTAGGCAAGCATTTTTGCTAATTGGGTTCTGAAATGCGTCACCAATTAGTTAGGAGAATGCTCTCCCATGTTATCTAAAAACAAATAGTTACAAATATCTCAACCTTTGCAAAGGCTCCCCATCCTGTAACATCTGACTTTGCCAAAAGAATCTGACAGATATAAGGAAAACCATATAAGATACTTGTGAATTTCATCATTTTATTCATGAACGAAATATAATTAATTTAAAGAGCAAAATAATTGGGATGTGTTTGCTTTCTACTTTCAAAAACTATTTTAGTTTTTAGATTAAGGCAACTAAACAAGATTACTCACACAACGGGTGGAAGGTGGCTCATGACATTGAGCAAGCGTGTGAAATTAAGGAAAGAATCAATAAGATGATAAGAAAATATTTATCAACTATTTATTTTTTTAGTTCTTGAAATAATTATTTTGAAATCAATTTTAAAAAATTAATGGATTTTGTATGAGAAACTGGTTGTTGAATAATATGGAACTGTTATAGAAAATTAGTTTTAAAATAAAAAAATAAATAAAATTACTAACCCTCTCTTTTTGTCCTAAAAGAAGATTCATATTTTCACATTTAGAATCTTCATGTCGAGTGAGCCTCCCCAATGAGTCATCGCCGCAACTGTATAAAAAATGTCATTTAAAAGTGTGATAGAAGTTGACCAGTTCCATTCACTTAAAGCTGAAATGGTTAATTCAACTATAACGTTTTTAGTTGATATTATTTAAACAAATGAATATCTTCTAAAACCAAGATACTTATCTAAACAGGCAGTAGACAAAATTATTAGAGAATTGTATTCTTTCCCTCTAAAAAATAGGTAAGATATACAAATACAGAATCAATTTTTTGCATTACATATGCTACTAACTTATTACGACAAAAAAACTATCTTAGCTATAATTTTCTCGAGGAGATAGTAAAACATAAGAAATGTATTAAAAGGAAAAATAGGATACATAAAATCAAGTTCAGAGGTACAAATAAAAATCATTAATTGATGACATTACCTAATCCAACAATTTCGACAAACATCTGGGTCACATTCACGGTTGGCTGCAAAGCATGGACATAATCGACTTTTGCATTGACTTTTTGTACAACGACATCCTCTGAATCGGCTACTGCAGTGTTTTGAACACCTAAAGGTAGAAAAAAAAAAAAAAAGAAGCTAATTGATCAGAGTTTAAGTTAAGAATGCATTTCAAAACTTTGCAAATCATGAATTTTTTTATTAACTTTTCAATCACCATGTATCTCTTTTAGCACCCCCAAGAAAATAACATTTGTTTCCTTTTGAGTTAAAATGCTTAGGAAATTCATAGTTGACAATCTATCCAAATCACCCTCGTTGGAGTTGAATCTTCAAGCTAGATACCCCGTAAAGATTATTAACATAATAATTCAAATAGACCAACACATGGCCATGAGAAATATAAAATATCCTTAACTGTTGTGGTTATTTCTTTAATGAAAAAATCTTACAGGCACATAATTAAATGAGAATCCACATACCCACAATATTTTTCACAACAAGTTCCATTAACAAGACAGGGACATTCCTTTCCACATATTCCATGGCACCCACAAGGAGTATATTGCTTATTACACAGGTTTTGCCCATAAGCAATTTTTCGCCATCTAGGAGGAAGACCAGCAGATTTTCGAGAATAATTGAACTTCTTAGGTTTGCCTTTTTTCCGTTGCGATCGTGTTCTTGATGGCATTTCTCGGTCCTATTAAAATAATCCAAATTCAAAACTGAAAGTAGTTTGAAGTTATCAAAATAGCATACTATTGCAAAATTATATTCTAATGCCAAAAACTAAATGTTCAAAAATTATGTTTTCTCTTTAATTGATTTAACAGGTTCAACAATACGAGTATGATATAGGAATCCTTAGCTACCAAAATTCAAACACATACATAAACTCAAAGTGCAGCTCAATCCTTTTTGCATTCTAATAACAAACATCCTTCCTCATTAGGGAACACAAAATTTGAAACTTGGAAAGCCCTAATCAATGATAATAAGAATTTTAATTTTATCAATTACTGAAGTTTGTTTTTATCCAACTATTAGGTCTTTCATTGTATATTAATGTTCCCTATTTAAATTTGTTTCTTCAATAAATTGCATCATAACTTACAAAACAAGTGTGGAAGACTAAATTATTCATCACTATTAAACCACTTCTCTCACCTCCAAAAAATAATCAAGACAAATAGAAAAAAAAATATATAAATAAGATAAGGAGTCTCACTGTGCACTCTGCATTGATCTTCTCATTTTTGTCCATGATTGAACTTGGTATGAATCCATTGGTCATTAACTCCCCACCACCAAACATGTACCTAGCTACTTCGGAGCATGTCTTCAAGCCAGAAAGTAAGGTAATGGCTATAAGGCAACTGTAGAGCATGAGTAGCATCACATAAGCAAAAACGCAAAAAGAAATATCAGAATTGAGAAAGTTAGCTACAAATGAATTTCAATACAAACATTTTAAATTTTTATCTGTTACTACAATGGTTGGGAGATAATAACCTTGAATGCATTCAAAACTTCATAGAAGACATCGATTGCTTATTGCAAGGAAAAATACATTGATAAAGCGCTTAATTATTGCGCAAGCTCAAAAGAAGAATACATCACAAATGTACAAGCACAAATTCGCTAAAAAGAAAACTGTTGCAAAATAGTTAATTGCTTTCATTAAAAAAAAATATTGAATATACTTAGATCATGTACACAGAAAGCAATAATTAATTTTACGAGTTTTTTTCAATTTAGTGACTATTTCTTAGTAAAGATTAACTACAATTAAAGCTAAATAGAGGAAGGGTTTAAAGGAATTATCGAAAAATGCCCCCAAGTAACTTAAAATGTTTTGTCATAATGCCTCCACTACTTTGTTCGTTCCAAGCAGTGGCAATAATATATATATAGTAAGATATAGGTTTATCTTAACAAATAAATTACAACCATAATTTGTTAAACATATTAGAAAAATGTGTTAAAATGTATTTCATTATTATTTAGGTTTTCTTGATTGACTGACATCATCACTTCGGATAACAACAAAACACATGTTGGATACAAAACAAGGACTCTACACCACACACAAATAGTGTTATATATAGAGCACTCGTAGTGCACAAGGTCTATGGATTGATCAAATGCATTTGTGATCTTATATTTTTGCATTTATTAGAGGCTAATTCCACAACTTGAACCTGTGACCTCCAGATTTCAAGGTAATAACTCTAACCATGGTCATTGCCTCTAGGCATACACTATAAACTAAAGTTGATGCCACCATTTCTCAACACAATACAGTTTTTCTTTTGGAAAAATAACAACAACTGAATTAATTAAAATGGTCCAAGTGTTTAGTGTGAGAAACTCCATACCTATTTTTTCCAAACATTTTTACTCCCTTCAAATACAAATCTATTTCCAGAGGTCTCCAACATGAGGCACCTGACATCCCATTAGCTTGCACTTCCCTTGAAATGGATATTCGGTTAAGTTTTATCTCATTTATGAGATCTTTTTGCCCATCCACAACTCCTTTGTCACACTCATCATGGCTAGAGCTATCAGAAATTGTTAGTTTCTTTGAAGTATGTTCAACAAGACTTTTCAAAGATGCACAATAAATTTTGTGGTTTTCTTCGTCATCACAAGGCAATATTGAACCCTCTTCCATTGTTGTAATTACTTTATCTTGAAAAGACCATTGAGTTGAATTTTTCGACGAAATCCTAGCATCCTTTAACTGCGAGAAAATAAAACGGAGACCAATTCACTTCCTTGTAAATTGTTTCAAAATTAATCATATAATAAACATAGATGGGGTGCAGCTTTTGAAAGTACATTCATACATCCCCCCTCACACCCACCCACACACACAAAGCCTAAGGGAGGGGTCTAGGGCCTTTGACTGCCCCTTTTAAGACTTTGTTTGGGAGAGAGATTTTAGAGGAGAAGGAAGGAAATGAAAAGGTTTGAGTAGTAACATCTCCTTTTTTGGGAGTTTTAATTTTTGAGGATTTTTAAAACCCCTCTGAATTCCTCCTAAGTCTAAAAATTATTGTTCCCTCTATTTGGGAGTTTTTAGAAGGAAAAATAATAAAAATTACTTTTCTACTCCAACCAGTGTTAATAAAACACCAAAATATAAAGCAATGAATCACAATTCAATGGCAAAATTGTAAAAATATCTTATTAACTCTCAATTTCTCTCTCTTAATATATTTTTAACTCTCATCTAAGGAGGAAAGAACTTCTTTTATTTTTCTCCCTTTCCTTCCCTTCCCTTTTCCTTGAATCTCTTTCCTTCTCTTTCCCTCTTAACTTCCAAACAAAGCCTAAATCTATTCGGCTTATGATAGAGGTGTCATCATTTTTCCACAAACAATAAATATGGTTCAAATAAGATACTGGTAGGGGAAAATACATTTTTTGAAATTGAAAACAAGTATAAGTTTTATATTCTTCCTTTACCTTAACGTCGAAATATATATAAAAAAATACTTAACATCTTCAGGTTCAAATAAAGAAAAAGAGGAAGAGTACCGTGAGGTAACATTGATCACTGCATGGTTTCTTATCATCTTCAGGTTCAAACCAAACTGGTTGGTTTTCACTCTGTGAATTAAGTAAATCACCAAATTAACTTATTTATGGAGTTGGGAGCATATAAGTTGAAAAGAACATAGTGCATTGTTACTTACATGGTATACTAAAGGTTTATTGGTGCCATGCATACGACAATCAAAGATCTGCTTGAGGAAATTATAAAAGCATAAATAGACACAAAATATGTAATATCATATTGAACATCATGGCAATGAAAAGAATGTTAAAAGGATAATGTTTTAATATGTACCAGGCATTGTCGACATAAAAGATTATCGAAAGTTTCTAAAGTAACACTCAAGCTTTTTTCCAAACATAATCCAAGATGATTTTCACATCCTCTACAATGACAAACTTCACAATGTTGGTCTAGAGTCTCCAAATTATTTTCCTTGAGTTTTTCATACCTCTCCTGCATAATTTGGTGTATGGTGGGAATCCCCCAAACATAAAAATGGTTGTTCAAAATTTTCATGGTGCAACTTATTTTAACAATAATTAATTATGAATAACAACCATCAAGCATATAATCATGTCCATAAGTTATTCTAGATTACCTGAATTTGTGAATTGATAGTCTTAACAGACTTTTTAACGACACTCAATACCTCCTCAGTACACCCATATTCTTCAAGCGTCATCCTAATATTCAAGAGCCAAGATAAGCGCAATTTTATAATAGAGAAGCTTCAAACATTTGAATAAAGCAGCAAAATGTTGTACAATGAATTTAAATTTGATATTAAATGTAAATATCACGTGTGAGGATGATAAATGTCCTATTTCCTATTTCCTAAGGAAAACCACTAAAGGACCAGCAAGCCTTCTATCTTACTTGACAAACAAATATGTAAATTTGTTTTTATGTAAATTAAGGATTTATATGTTTCATAGCCAAAATTGGAATCAAGATCTCTAACTCTTATTGTAATTTTTTTCTTCCCAAACAAATAAAATTATGGAATGCTTGTAAACATCTCCATTTTAATTTACCGCAAAATTCTGTCTTCAGCCTCAGTGAATTCATGTTTGACATCCTCGAGATCCACTATCTCTTCCTCATTGTCACTGCATATCACCATTTCACCTTTATTTTTATCATGGTACATTTGGTATTTCCCGATAACTGATTGATCATCAACCATTCTCTCATTTCTGTTCAGCATGAAAAATCTTAAAAATCGAAAAATGCTAAACACAACATGCGTATGGATTTATTAATAATATTTAACATAAAAGTCTCTATTTGAAAAGAAAATACAATTCAAGAAGCATGTATTTTTTTCTTCTGAAAAAAAATTGTATTACATACCTAGGCCATCTATTCGGACAAAAAAAAATTGAAACTTGAAAGTCAAACGCACCTAGTCACATATACCCATGATGTATATTGTGGTAATTTATCCATGCGTGGAATCCTAATGCTTTTTGTTGATGATAAGTCAATGTTGTTGATTTGATTCTTCTCCATAATACCTTTAGGAAAGCCACTGAATTTACCTAGAGGATTGTGAATTCTTGAAGAAAGCATATTGACATTTTTCGTAGTTTGCAAAGACCTTCTTTCAAATATTATTGACATGACCATTGAAAACAAAAGCTCAAGATGCTCCCAATGTCTTTGAATTTTTTCCTGTGAAAACACAATTGAGAATAATTGCATGCTAACTAGCAATCAGTACAAATATAAACCCTTCTCAACCAGGGGCAGGTAGGGGCATTGGCCCCCCTCCCTCAAGCTTTTTATATACATATATGTGTGTTTTAGTCTCCATGAATGTTTTTGACAATTTTAATGAACAATTTGCTACAATTTTTTATTTCAATAGAAACTAAAAAAGAACATTTTTCGAAATGGAGGGATTAAAAGTATATAAATATAAATTTAGAAGACCAAAAACATCAATGATGTAAATTTGAGGAATCAAAAACATTTTTTAATTATACTCGTAAATAAATTTTAAAAAATAGAAAATTATTTTTGAAAACATTAAATAAACAAGGACCTTACTTTAACTGATTGTCCTCTCTCAACAAGCATTTGATTAGTTAATTGTTTAATCTTGGTCTTCAAGGTTCTCCTAACATCTTTTGTTGTCTCTCCATGTTGTTTCTGCAAATATCAAAACATGCAATCTTACACATATTACTACAAAAGTTCAAATACACAAAATGACATATATTTTAACAAAAAATTAAATAAAATGTGCCTCTATGACATCATGTTTGGTTGCGGCAAAAAAAAGGTAATGAATGCGAAGTTGGATCCTTATGCATTGAAGCAAATAAATTATCAACAACGCGGAGCAAAATTCATCATCTCAAATGTTATTTGTACTATGTGTGTGCACAAAGATAGAGGACCAAAGTTGTTTAGATTCATGCTTCAATATCCAATTAAATACAAGAAAATATACTATCATGTGGGTTTAATTTTGAACTATATATCCTTGCAATACGGTCCCAAAGAAATGAAACAAGAAAAAAAAAAAACACAACAAAATAAAATATCTAAATGAAAACAAATGAAAAAAGCAAGAGAACAAAGGCGTAAGGAAAAAGATACATAATCCATGTTTAAAGGCAGAGTCAATAGTTTTGTTCACCATGGATCCGTGCAAAGATTGATCAAAAGAGAAGAGGTGAGACGAGTGAATGGAAAAGTGATGAAGAAAGTGAAATGAACAAAGAAAATGATAGTAACGCTCTTCAAATCTCATTTGTCATATCATCGACATTGTGAATACCTAGTGTCGTTTTATGTGTTATTTATTTATTTTTTTTTCTTTTTATAATCAATTTGGGGACTGTCACTCTCAACTTGAACGTTTTTTCATAATAATATTTTTTATACATAAGAATTTAATACTGTATTAAGAGGTTTACAACACTTACTCACATCCTGCTCAACCAAATGAGCTAGACCCCTTTGATTTTTTCATAATAACATTTGAAAATAATTTTTGTGTACAATGAGTCTAGGAATTTTTATACTATTAGTCAAACAAAACATATTGTTAAAATAACTTTAAAGATGTATTATAAAGTCAACCAATTTATTGATTTTGGGTTTTTTTAGGAGATTTTGGATTTGAAATATGTATTTTCCAAACATGATCATTTGTAACACTTTTTAATTGAAACTTTAATAGGAATTTATTAAAAAAAATTAATGAATTTAATATATTAATAAAATATAAAAGGTATTTATCATTCTCCTCATTAAATATTTTATTTGAAAGAATTTTTCTCAAAGTTGAATGATTATTAAAAGAAAGACAATTAAATTTATTCTATTGTTAGCCGCTAACATTTTGAATCACTATGATATTGGTACAAAATATCTATTAATTTTATCAATGACTAATCTTTGTAAGAGAATCTGATTGATAATCTTTAGTGAGATCTTCCTTCCTAATTACATTTTTTCATCTACAAAATTCATATTTGAGATATTGCTTAAGAAATTTGAACTCGTTATGACTTAAACTAATGACATGTTGGTTTAACATATGTCATTCGAATTACCCTCTAAAAAGAAACAAAATTCAATGTTCACAATCTATTTTTCATTTAATCTACATTAAAAAGAAGTGGACTTAATTTCCAGCATTTAAAGGTTTTATTAACTAATAGAAAATATGCTAGATATACTTTTAAGATAGTTATTGTAAAAGTCAATATAATTATTATATATAATAACTTATAAAAAAAAGAGATAATAGACACAACATAAAAATAGTCACATTTATTAATCAAATAAAAATGTGGCAC
>PYAF01004289.1:3563265-3607858 GCA_007407185.1 Glycine tomentella | reverse complement strand
AAACCATAAAAATATTATAATTTTTATTAACTTTGATTAAAAATTTGTTTATAATCAACATATTAACTATCCTAATAATAATTATTAGTTAATAATTTAATAGGTGAATCAAAATCATCAATTTGTAAAGTTAGAAAACTAAACGTTACAATTAAAAACTAAGATGATGAAAATCATGAATTTAAAAAATTAGAGGAACTAAAATAATAATTTAATGTGTATAAAAAATTATGACTTAAATATATTTTTACTTTTTGCAATTTATCATTATTTTATTTCTCATCCTTACAATTTTTTTTAATCTTTTCAAAATTATGTTTTTTAGTCTTTATAACACATTAAATAGTTTTTTTTTCATGTTCAGAAAAAAAAAACTAAATGGTGAAGACTAATAAAAAAGGTATTTAAAGCTAAAATTATTTAAGCGGAAAAGAGCATCCGACTTGTGCTTGGTCTCTCTGGTTTTCGGTCTCTCTCACTCAGGCACAGCAACAGCACCATGGAAGGCTCAAGGATGTTACTGTTGTCGCCAATATCGAGCTGCAACGTGCGCAGTAAGCATTTAAACTACTCACTCAGAAGGCGTAGTTGTTATTCTTCTCCCACGGCACTGAAAATAGTGAGCATGGCGAAGGAGGGAAGCGACACCGGCAACGGCGTGGTAGAAAAAGCAGCCATAGCGGGTGGATTGATCTCAACCCCAGTAATTGCTTGGTCTCTCTACACGCTCAAAACAACAGGGTGCGGTCTTCCCCCAGGACCAGGTGGGTCAATTGGTGCATTGGAGGGTGTGAGCTACCTCGTGGTTGTGGGCATAGTGGGTTGGAGCTTGTACACTAAAGCCAAAACCGGTTCGGGACTTCCCAACGGTCCTTTCGGATTGTTGGGTGCCGTTGAAGGATTCTCCTATTTGGCATTGGTTGCGATTGTGGTCGTGTTCGGGTTGCAGTTCCTTGACAAGGGTTACATCCCTGGTCCTCTCCCCGCCGATCAGTGCTTTAGCTAGCTAGCTTCGTTCGCTTCTCTTGCTTTCGATAATGTAATAATAATGCCAGCCACTACAATTCTATCCTTGTACTTGTGGATAAGGTCGCACCGTCTTGTCTTAGGATATCATTTTCCCCTACCTCTGTTACTAAACAAATTACTATGTGGCATAAAAAAAACAAATTACTATGGGTGCTGGTTGAATAGACTTGGTGAGCGATTCTAAATCCCCTCACACTATTGATTGGTTGCCATGATAAAAAAAAAAAAAAAACTTATTACTATTATTTTTCCATGTAAGAGTTCGGGCCATTAATGGAAATTACTGTCTGTCATATCCTTTATTTTTAGACTTTGTCGCACGCACCAATTTGCGCCGGAATTCGTTGATTATTGACACCATATCACTTCGACATTAAAAAAAAAATGCAAATAATTGAGTGAATGGTGGATGCTCTTAAAAAAATATTGATTTATTTCATTTCCATAAACAAGAAATGATATTTATTTTATTGTAAAGGAATTTTTACATGAAAGTGAACAGCGGATTAAGAAAAGAACGAAATTGGTCCATACTTGATAATTTTGTTTTCAACTCCACAGTTGATAACTTCAACGTACTTGAGAGCACCTGAGGACACAGCGGCACTTCAACCAGCCTAACTACCTTGAGTCGTAGAGTCTTCCTCGTACATATAATTTAGAGGAGTAAACAGCATGCAGACATTGCTACCAGCAGGGGTTTAATATTGCGGAAGATATTATTCTTTCACAACTTAACAATCAAGGTTTGAATTTCTATTTTAAGAAGTGTTCACATTTACTATCATGATACGTATAACAAAGAATTTTACTTTAGCTGCCGAAGGCCTAACACAATTTTAATCCTTAATCTGGGCTTAGGATCTATTACCAAAAACATAGACAGAGTAGCAAAGAAAGATCTCAGGTTAAAAATTATTCTTATTCTTGAAACTTTGATTTTTAACGATACTAAATGACATTGTATTATCCATGTAGTTAATCCCATTTAATGAAATAAGACTTGTTTGTTGTTTACATTTAGCATGAGACTCTGCCTCAAATAAAATTATCTTTGAAGAATGATACCTATTAAAAGAAAAAAAGATACCGACATTACTAATTTGCTATGAATGGGACTTTGTGATACTAGCAGTTGTTTTTAGTTTAAGTAATTATCACTGATTTTTAAGTTATATATATATATATATATATATATATATAATAGTTAGTGAGGTAATTTATGAAGATTACTTCTCTGAAAAATAGGAGTATACAAAATGAATACATTCTGTCGTACTGAAAATAAAGCCAATTAAAAGTTTAAAAATGTTATTTTTAGCTGAATTTTGTATGTTTTTTGTTTTGTTGGATGGCAAGCTATTTCAAGGCAATATGTGCTGTGAGCTAGCACAATCCTTCAAGCAAATTATGGCCGAACATTGGATGATCGAAGGATGACCAGCCAAAAAATGGTAAAACCTATAACTAATTCAAACTAAGCAAGAGGTGGCTGAGACAAATGCATCGATTGAGAAAAACAGAGGTCCTCTTTTTTAGGAGACCATCGAGGAAAAACAGTAAAGCCTCCTTTTGTCTTATGAACTTTTTAGCATGCAACACGTTTCCCTTTTCTTTCTGTTGACAAACCCCTGCTATTCTTCCACTCAGGTACCGTTTCTCCATGAGAATTTTTCTCTCTCTTGAGGAGACTTTAATCCCATAATCTAGGAAAAACAAATTCCATAACTAACTCAAAATAAAAACACCATTAAACATAGTAGTAACCTGGTTTTGACTTTTGTGTATGTTAATTCATTAGTTATTTCACCTTCATCTACAGTAATTGAGATTTTGAACATAACTTGTTGAGTAAATCATTCAAAACTCTTGTTTTCTTTTTCAGGTGTCCCAACCGTTGGTAGGAGAATAGGTGGTGTTTCCGGCAACGTGCTTTTTTGGACACAAACCTTTCGCCGGAACCCTGAATTAAGCACTTAATGTGAATTCGGAGATACAATAATAATAACAATGTCTTCTCCTCATAACTCTTCTCCTGATGACGCTAGCCCTGATAATGCAACACCTGATAATGCCACCCCTGATGACTCTGACAACTCATCATCACCATCAAAATCACCACCTCCATCGTCACCACCACCATCATCACCACCTCCATCGTCGCCACCACCCTCATCACCACCTCCATCATCGCCATCACCACCACCCTCTCCTTCCCCTCCAACATCAAACAGCCCAAGCCCTCCATCACCTAATGGGTCCTCACAGTCACCTTCTCCACCCGGATCATCACATTCTCCACCCTCCTTTGAATCACCGTCTCCCCCACACAAATCCTTATACTCTCCACCGTCCTCAAGGAACTCTGGCAGTGACAGTGGCAATGGCAGTAGCAGCGGTGGTAACAAGGGCGGTGGTAGTAATAGCGGTAGCGGTGACGATAGCAGCAAGGCCATAGTTGGAGCAGTGCTTGGCGTAGGAAGCGTGCTTCTTATTTTGGTCATAGTTTGCGTTGTTTGCAACAGGAAGAAGAAGAAGAAGAATACAATGTACTATTATGGAGCAGAGCAATCCATGGCAAAAGGTAACCAAGCAAAACCGTTATTGTTTCTTGCTTAGTTTTTTTTTAATGCACAGGCACCATTTTGAAGATGAAAAAGGACAAAAAAGTAATGAACACTTGTTAGAATACAAACACTTTATTCATATCATATTATTTGTCATATTTATATTCTTCTCTCTTCCATCTCTTTCTGTGAATGTAGATGAGCACATGGGTGTTCAAGGATCCTTTATGGAAACACAACACTAATATCTGTAGTATTTGTCCCATGAAAAAAAATCTTAAAACAAGCATAGTATTTATTATAAGCACAACTAGTTAAAAGTTCAAGGCAATATTAAAATAACTTAATTATGGCTTTTATTTTCGACATAGACTTTTTATTATTTTAATACATCTTGAACTTTTGATTATCATGCTTGCAACCACTTCGCTTGTGCAAGAATTGGTGGTTAGACAATAGCTATGCATGTACCCATGTTAAGATTAGTACTTAAAAATGACTTGTATGAGAATGGTGTGGTATATTCAGATCACAAAAGGCAATGCCTATACTCATCAACCATGTATAATATTGTCGATTCCTTCTTATTCATGGTCTCTACAGGGAATAATAATAACTATTACAATAGCGGGCAACACCCGAGTTATTACGGAGGTCCGCATGGGGACCATGTTGTGAGGATGCAACAAAATGGAATGGGCCCTGGTGGCGGCGGTGGGTGGGGTGCACCACCACCACCACCTCCGATGATGATGAATAGTGCTGACTTTAGCTCGAATTACTCGACGGGACCGCCCCCTTTGCCTCCTCCCTCACCAACCTTTGCTCTAGGCCTCAAAGGGGGCACCTTCTCTTATGAGGAATTAGCAGCTGCCACCAACGGATTCAATGATGCAAATTTGATAGGACAAGGTGGATTCGGTTATGTCCATAAGGGTGTTTTGCCTAGTGGAAAGGAAGTGGCAGTTAAGAGTCTTAAAGCAGGTAGTGGCCAAGGAGAAAGAGAGTTCCAAGCTGAGATTGACATCATTAGCCGTGTCCATCATCGCCATCTCGTATCACTTGTTGGATACTCTATTTCTGGTGGCCAGAGGATGTTGGTCTATGAATTTATTCCCAATAACACATTGGAATATCATCTCCATGGTATATAACTACTACATATACATTCTTTCTTTGAACTCATGTGACTTGTTAAACCATAACCCTGAAATTTAGTTATTTTTATTTGATATATTAAGATTTAGATGTGAGACTTATAATAACTTATAACATATCTTTCTGACATTTTTTCTGTGAGCATTACTTGTAATAGAAATTGCTAATGTATACAATGGTGATATGCAGGAAAGGGTAGGCCTACCATGGATTGGGCAACTAGAATGCGGATTGCAATAGGATCCGCTAAAGGGCTTGCTTATCTTCATGAGGACTGTAAGAGTCAATCCTCTAGTTTATGATCTTTCTTTTTCTTATTTTCTTCTGTTTATATTTTTCATTTTTGCTGTATTTTCATGTACAATTTAGGTCATCCTCGTATTATCCATCGTGATATCAAAGCTGCCAATGTCCTTATTGATGATAGCTTCGAAGCAAAGGTTCAACATATTTACATATTATATCTATTTAATTAAGTTTCTGTCCACATATTTACCCAGCTATTTCAGCTATTTAATTATTATCCAACATGTTATGAATCTTATGTTTTTTAAGATAATTAAGTATGCCGATAATGCATTTTATTCAGGTTGCTGATTTTGGATTGGCTAAGTTGACTACTGATAATAATACTCATGTATCGACTCGTGTCATGGGAACTTTCGGGTAATTTTTCACCACCATATTCTTTTATTCTCTGTAGGAACTTCAATAAAGAAATGTGATAACTAAAAATGAAAGGGATTTTGCTCATGATATGCATGCCAACACAGGTACCTAGCCCCTGAATATGCATCAAGTGGAAAATTGACAGAGAAGTCTGACGTTTTCTCATTTGGGGTCATGCTATTGGAACTCATAACTGGGAAGCGACCTGTTGATCACACAAATACCATGGACGACAGCTTAGTAGACTGGGTTGGTATTATGTTCATTTTTAAGTCCATAAATTTGTCCTATAACATTTTTTTTTTCTCTCAATTAACTCAAACTTTTGTGAACCTATGAACCGAGTAGGCTCGACCACTTCTGACTCGTGGACTAGAGGAGGATGGCAACTTTGGAGAGTTGGTTGATGCATTTTTGGAGGGAAACTACGATGCTCAAGAACTGCCAAGAATGGCAGCTTGTGCTGCTGGTAGCATTCGTCATTCTGCCAAGAAACGTCCAAAAATGAGCCAGGTATGTATATGATTCATTTAGAGATCACATCAACATTGAACAATATTTTCATTTTAAACCAAATGTACTGTTTTTTTGCTAATAAGTTTAATGGCTATGCATTGTACTTTTACACTGTCAATCCAACAGAAATTAGTCTCATTAGATAACTATGTAAAACTACGTTCTACTATCAATTAGTTCACTACTTATTTTCTATTTTTTAATCTCATGTTTTATTTTGTTTCATTTTTAAAATAAAATGAACACATAATAGAACTTACATATATATATATATATATATATATATTATGTTTTGTCCTGTTCTCACCCAAATGATACCCAAGATACTGATAATGACATGCCATGTGACTATATTTTATAGTTTATGATGGAATGAGCGTTTTGGAAATATTGGCTAATTGAATAATTCTATCAAAAAAATAATTTATTTGTGACTTATGTGCAGATTGTAAGAATATTGGAAGGAGATGTCTCACTGGATGACTTGAGAGATGGGATTAAGCCGGGGCAAAATGTTGTTTACAACTCTTCACCTAGCTCAGATCAGTATGACACAATGCAATACAATGCTGATATGCAGAAGTTCAGAAAGGCAGTGTTGTCTAATAGCGAAGAATTTGGCACCAGCAGTGGCTCCAGTGGTGAAGTGGGCCAGAAGCAGCAAAGGCTCTAGATTGTGGAACTAATGAGATTAGCAATTCTAGTGTTAATTGCTGATAACACACGTGAAAGGAAAAAGTGGAAAAAAAGATCAAGGGGGGTTGCTGCTTTTTATTGTTTCATTGGCATGGGAAGTAAGGTCTCAATTTGTAGAGAACTGAGCTTGACACCTTCGTTTCAAGGTGTGTTTGATGAGGCATACAATCGATATCACTTGTATCTTCTGTTCAATGCTTTGTGTATTCTTTTTAATATGGTTATTATGTACTTCGGGATGTATAGGCATACATTTGGAATGAAGTCTTGAACATATATAACTCTTATTAATGGAAAGTTTCTTGTGATACTTATCTCATGGCCAACAATGTCAAAAACTTTTAGATCAAGATTTTTTTAGATACTTATTTATTAGATAACTTTGTTGTTCGTAAACCAGATTTAATATCAAATAAATATTTTTAAAAGGAGAATTAACTCATAGCAATGTATATATAAATTAATATAGTGTTTACAGTATCATTTAAGTAAGTAAAATGATTTAATGGTTTAGGTAGTGAAGAAGAAAGAATGGAATTTGGATTCAACGTCCTGTTTCTATCATTTTTACAATACTTTTTAAATTATAAATCATTTTATTACAACTAACGATTATGAATGGAAGAACTAAAAATTACATAATTGGGATTAAAATTATGAATTTTCCCTTTATCTTATGGATCTTTTCCCTAACCAAATCAATTACAATTCATGAGCAAAATTTTAGTTTTGATGAGAAGACCAAAGGTTTGGAGTACTTGGCAAGGAATTTGAAAGTTTCTAAGAAACAAAGAAAAAAAGAAAATAATTTTATTATTATAATTTTTAATTATGAACATAAATAATTAATTTTAAATATCTACCTACCAAATAAGCTATCTTCAAATATAAGTGGATTTCAATTTTTATTTATTATTAGCATAATTTTTTTTACTTAATGAATAAAAATATTCGTTAATTTATCAACATGCCATTGATTTAAATAAAATTAAGGTAAACCAATCTAACAATATTTCACACCAATACATAATTACCATAAAAAAAAGTAATATAATTTTTAAGTATTTTTTACTGAATATAATTTTTAATTATTATTATTATTATAAAAATGAACAAACTTGAAAACCCTTTTAGACTTACTCATATAAATAACTCAGGACGGTGGCGATGTGAAACTGAGAACTAAGATCACGCTGGCGGTTGCCGCAACCTTTCGATCTTCATCCAACGGGGCAACGTTGGATCTGCTGAACTGAACTTCTTCTTTTTATATGCACTCTGTGATTTCACTCTGCTTCGCCATCCTATGGGGGATAACAACAGCAACAGCGATGCCTTCATGCGCAACCAAAACGCCGCCGTTCAGGCCCGCACCAAAGCGCAGAACCGCTCCAACGTCCTTCAGCTCAAACTGGTCCCTCTCCAATCCCTTCTTCCCTTACAATTTTTTTCTTTTCTTTTCTTGATCTTAATTTTGGATTCTCGACCTAGCTAGGGTTTATCGCAGGGCTTGTTGAGATTGTAACACTAATTCGCGTTTGTTTGTTATGCAGATTGGACAGAGTCACCCAACCGGTCTCACAGCGAACCTGTTGAAGCTCTTCGAGCCTAGGCCTCCGTTGGAGTACAAGCCACCTCCGGAGAAACGGAAATGTCCACCGTTATCAGGTTTCGTAAATGATTCCGTTAGGTTTTCGCAATTTTCGTTGATTCTACTTTGTGTTTTAATTAATTGATATGTGTTTCTTTCTCTTTTCAAGGGATGGCACAATTTGTGAGCAAGTTTGCCGAGCCTGGCGAGCCAGAATACGCTCCACCTGTCCCAGAAACTGAGACTCCTGTAATCTTCAGTTCATTTTTGTCACCAATAACTGTGTTTTTGTGTATATGTTTTATTTACTTTATGCGAGCGCTTTCTGATTCTGTTGAATGTTGATTATTGTTGAAACTACCTATTTGAATTGTGAAGCTTTGCTTTCTTTCTACTCTGAAACTGAGTGAAGGAGGGAGTGTGAATGTTGAGCTTTCTTCTGAATGGTGTCCCTCCGTGATTTGTCAATTTGCTTCGCCGTGAGTTTATTGAGATGAAAATTTACTATGATGATTAGTATGTGAGTATGTGACAAATATTTGCCTATGATGTGTAGTTTAAGGTTTTACATGCATGATGGCTTTGTGGACAAAACGTTTTGTATTCCCTGCCTTTATGATCTTTTGTTTGGTAGATTAAATTTGTCTTATGTGGTCATCCTTTGAAATGTCATTTTAGGTTAGTTGTTACATGGTTTAAAAGTTGGTTCCCTTATCCCTAGCGGCCTAGCCCTGCAAAGTGAAAAATGAGAGTACAGTGGTTATTATGGTTTTGATCCATTTTGATGAATGTAGGCACAAAAAAGAGCCAGAATACACAAGCTAAGGCTTGAGAAGGGAGCTGCAAAGGCTGCTGAGGAGCTTGAAAAATGTGATGAGTCCTATATTGTGAATTTGCTAATATTTTATGATTTTATGTTCTCTGGATTCTTATATTGGCTTCTATGCAGATGATCCACATAATGACCCAAATGTGTCGGGAGATCCATACAAGACATTGTTTGTGGCTAAACTCGTAAGTTGTATTTTCCAATGTAGTATTAGTGACACTTATTAGTAATTTAGCATATAGTTAGTCATATCTTTTTGTTGTCATCTTCTAACAGAGTTACGAGACCACTGAGAGCAGAATCAAAAGGGAGTTTGAGTCGTATGGTCCAATCAAACGGGTAGGTATTTTTTAATATCCCTGAGGGGATTCGGTAAGAGTTTCATTCATATTTGGTTCTTTATTTCTTGTATCTTCTGTTCAACATTTTCACAAGTTATGATTTATCAACCCTCAAAATGTCTATCTCACATACATAGGCAGTGGCGGAGCCACTCCTTGGCCATAAGGCACTACCTAAAAAATAAAATTTGCAGTTATTGAGTGGCAGAGAATTTTTTTTTAATAATTATATATACTTATATAATTAATTAGAATTAAAAATAAAATTTGGCACTACTTAAAATTTGGTATGGGTTAAAAAATTTTGTTGGCTCCGCCACTGTACATAGGTATACATATATATTTATATATCATGAACAACAAAATGCAAGCTATTTTTCAAAATATATTTTTTAAGTGAATATTCACAACAAAATGCAAGCTATTCTCCAGATAATTATATTGATATCAGTCTTTGTCGTTAGCTAGCTAATTATGTTTCATGCTTTGATTATCTGGAGAATGTAATTTTGTACAATGTACTTCAGTAAATCAGTTGGTTATCTTGACTAACTTGATTGCTGGGCTGTTAATCAATCATGTGTAGTTTTTTATCGTGTTCTGTTCAAATAATTTGGGATATATGCATCTTCCTAATTAAATTTATCATCCGCCATGGTGAGTGGTTTTGCAATGGTAACAACTGCATTTAGTGGCGCTACCAACTTCCATAGAATGGATTTTTAGGTATTGGTTCCAGTTTCCACTTAGTTCCTCTGTTGATTTATGTGGATTAAGAGATCTTCTGAGGGCTTGGGTTCCTCTAGGAATTATGTTAGCAGTAGGTATAGTATCTAACAATACATCCCTGGTAAGGGTGTGGTCTTCTTATTCTACAAATGGTAAATTGTTCTAAAATTTCAACCAATCTGTACTCAAGTTCAAGTGCTTCCATCTGCCGTTAGCTGAATATAGTTGAGCAGAGCAATGATGAACATCATGCCTTTTGTCCTTAGTTTTCAAACAAGAAAAGGAGGCTGACCTCTTGTTCTTTTCTGCACTGGGTAAAATACAACTGGGAGTATTGCATTCTCTTCCTATTCTGTTTAATTTCTTAACTAGCATGTTTTATGTTAAATTTTATTCTTGGCTAAGGCTAGAGTATCTGTATCTATCAAAAAATCAGCAATTGAGAAGATGTCACTGTAATTTCTATATTACCTATAGTTGTTTTCTTTCTTTAAAATAATATCCCTGGTAAGGGGAACTAGTCAACAACTGGTTAATTGGCCTCAAATACATCAGTTTTTCTGCAACTATTGCTGGTGGTGATGCATCTCTCGATGGGAGCTTTGTGATTTAAAGGTGAGCACGGCTAATTAGGCATAGTGCCTGTCTGCCGTGCCATTTAAGAATATACCATTAGTCCTTTTCTTTGTAGTATTGTTAATTGTGAAATGAGGTAGTTTTGTTCATTATATTTTCTTTGAAGCTGAAGGCCAGAATTTTCTGTTCTGACTAGTCTTTCTTTTTTAAATTTTCTTATGATTTAGGTTCGATTAGTTGCTGACAAAGATACAAATAAGCCAAGGGGTTATGCTTTCATTGAGTATCTGCATACAAGAGACATGAAAGGTTGAGACTGATTACTTAATTTGTTTATTATCACTATGGCTTTTAATTCACATCTTTGGTTCATTTTGCAGCTGCTTATAAACAAGCTGATGGTAGGAAAATTGATGGTAGAAGGGTGCTTGTGGATGTTGAGCGTGGGAGGACTGTTCCAAATTGGAGACCCCGCCGCTTAGGTGGTGGACTTGGTACTACTAGAGTTGGAGGTGAAGAAGTTAATCAGCGACATTCTGGGAGGTGATTGGTCTAATTGCAATCCTTTTAATAATTTTCATTCACTGTTGATCATCTCATTTTTCAAATAACTTGCCCTGGGATAACTGGTAGAAATTGAACTTCTATTCACTTTTTATTTGGCTTAATCAATACACAATTCATCACTCTCGGTTGCAAATTAATCCACTTAGTTGCTCTTGTTGAAAGTCGTCTGCACTGTAGTAGATAATTTGTGGTATGCTTTTTTCTGCTATATAGTTGAAGGGAAATTATGACTTGATTTTTCATTTTTCAGGGAGCAACAACAGTCTCGTTCTGAAGAACCAAGAGTGCGGGAGGACCGACACGCTGATAGGTGAGAAATAAGATGTTTCTAGTTCAATTTTCTCTGGTTGTCAACATCAATTGTTGGCCATACAAATAATTCTTTCATGCTTGGGAATTTTTTATTGTTTCCTTGCCTTGACTTCTGGTCATATATAATTGAGGACTTTAAAATAATGTTCTGTCATCTTATATTTTGCAAGTCATTTACTTTGATTATTGTTGGGCTGAGATTATCTAGAGACAGGGAAATATCACGTGAAAGAGGTAGGGACAAAGACAGAGAACGGGAGCGATCGCGTGAACATTCTCATGAAAGGGTCAGGGATCGTGATCATAGGGAGGATAGGCACCACAGAGACCGAGATAGGAACAGGGACAGGGACCGAGACAGGGAAAGAGATAGAGATCGTGGACGTGATCGAGATAGAGCACGGGACCGTGATCGTGAGCGAGGGAGGGACCGTGATCGGGATCGAGATTATGATCGACATCGTGAGAGGGATAGAGATTATGAAGTTGGCGACACTGATCGAGGACGCTCACGTGATAGGGAGTCTGATTATGATCGTGTGGAATCTAAACATGGGGAAAGGAATCATGACTATGAACCTGAGGATGATCGTGGTAGGCATAACCAGTATGAGCATGGACGTAGGCATGCCGACCCTGATCGTGACCCTGAGCAGTATGACCATTACAATCATGAAGATGACCACGGTGACCATTACAATCAGTATCATGACCATGATAGGATGGAAGAGGACTACCATGCAGGACATGCAACATCTGAATCACATGAAAAGGAGAGAAGTCATGATGTGGACCGTGAATATCGACGCTTAGAGAGATCACATTCGCGGGAGTATGATTATTAGGACTTGGGCATAGTTCTTCTCAACTTTGTTGGTAAGATTTTATAATTTGGTATGTTTACTTTTGAATCTTGCTCACCTGCCGGTATTGGTAGTTGTTGAATGGATTAAGGTACAGTGTGATCATTAAAAAGAAAATTGTAGCTGCTGCTATCCATATGGTCCATATTTGAAAGCTTGAATACTCAAGACATTTGCTGCCTTTTGTCAACGTGGACTTGGACATCTAATATTGGTATTTCTTTGGCATTTGTGTTGTTTTCTTCCGACATTTTATGAAATTAAACATCTAATATTGGTATTTGATTTTGGCATTTGTGCGGGTTCCAAGTTTTATTTGGTCTGTTGATCTGTCTGAGTTTGTGTTTACAATACAGAGCTTCCAGCATTATTTGTCCGTTTTCTTACAATTTTTCTTACGTTGGACACCAATTAATATGTGACAGAACTTCCAGTGTTATTTGAGGTTTGATTTTGATCGTCTGATTCGGTTTCATTCTTAAAACCCAATCAAAAGCGATTATTGGAGCTGACAGTAATGAAATTAGCTACTTTGATTTCAATTGGGTTTTGAACACAAATGCCACGGAAATTAATAGATCTGGGTTGCTTATATGCAAGTAATCGGTTCTTGAATAAGAACTCAACTCTATTTGTTCCAATGGTTAACCCATAAGAACTTGAAGAGTTCATAAAAATTGAGTTAATCAACTAACTCTATCGAAGAGGCTGTTATATTCGTCTTTTTTTCAATATCGAGGAAATAGGAAGGGTAGAAAATAATTTATAATTTTTGAACTATACAAATAGTTGTCGTAAGATTTATACTTTTCTCGTGTTTTCTATTACTTTTTATAAGTGAAATAGTTTATTATTCATATCTTTTACTACCAAAAAATTCATTTTTACAAACTAAATAAGACAACACTCTATGTGAGCATTAAACTAAATAAGTGAGCTTTTACTTCTACCTTTTTCCCCTGTTTTTCTCTTTTTATAAAAACTTTTTCCTTTCTCTGTTTTGATATAGAGAAGAAATAAAAAAGAAAATAAAAAATCCAATAAAAGGATGATATTTAAATGGGTAAAATAAGAAAATAATTTGAGAAATTTCTCTATTTATTTGGACGGGCGAGAGATTAAAACAATAATTGTACGAAAATGTTTTATGTTAATTCTAACTCAAAATTGAATTTTTATTTGATTATGTTTTCTGCTCAAAATTATTTATTATCATTTCACTCTAGTTTGTGTGAAGTTTTTTTTTTATGGATTTTAAAAAAAAATTGTTTATTTCAACAGAATAAGTTATCATTCTAGTCTCATCGTTTATTTTATTTTATTTCACTATTTATTACACTCAAGCAAACAATATGTAAATGTACAGCAGAATATATCAAAAAATGCATGAAAGGAAGAGCAAACAATTTAAATATTAATTTTTAATAGATAATTATTCAATAAATAATAAATTTCACAACAATTTTTACTATTTATTTTCGTACATATTCGAATATGGCTGCAACATATTCAATTTTGGTAACAGTCTCACGGGATGAATAAAAAATTTGCTGGAGTCGTGCGCCTGTACCACGAGTTATCAGGCTTATATTTGGGGGAAAAACCACCGAATAATCATGCTTTTGCTATACGCTTTCGTCTCACTTCCATATCAGTTTTGTGAAGAAACTTACATGCGTGAACCCCACCATAATTATGCACATTCCATTGTAACATTGAACTCAACCGAACACAGTGTAAGTCTGTATTTCATACATTTTCCTCGCTAGAGTCACTTTCTTTTCTTTTCTTTGCTACGAAACGAACAGTGTTAGAGTGATCCATGAAAGAGTGTTTGCAGTTTTTAAATATATATAATATATACGTAATACATAATTTTCGAAATGCCAAAATTATCATTATTATGCTAGAAAAATCATAAGTCTGTCTAGTCTACGAGTGTTTGTATGCATCGCCTGTCCTAAATCAAAATAAAGAAAAAGGATTAACATAAAAAAAAATAGTTATTTTTATGATATGAATCATTATGAGATGTTAGAAAACTCATAAATGTGGATAAGAAGATAATTTGTTTGTTTTTTTCTATCGTTCCATCTGAAATCCTCCAATACAGCACTTTTTTTTCTTTTCGTCCTATATAGTAAGGAGAGTGGCCTTCGGAGGGGGGTACGGGACTACGGGTAGCTTGGGATGCTTCTCCTTCTGATTGTTATGCGGTAGTATGGAATGTGGATGCTTGTCTTGACTTATTACTAAATTATTATATCGTCTTCAAGTTTTTCATACAATGTCATTGTTAACTCATTATCGGTGACTAACCATTCTCTACTTTCAAAGCACTAATGATATTTGCTAGTAAAAATTTGTACTTCTTCATCTTTAAATTGTTTTTATTTTCTTTTTTAATTAATAAAACAAAAAATATATATCTCAACACTTTCCTAGATACTATTTTAATTTCCCCAAACAATTTTTCTTTTAGTAATTGTTACATATGAAGCTTCCTGCGAAATTGGTTGGTTTTTGTTGTTCCTCTTACATCCTGAGGGCAATAACCAATAATCAACAAGTACAGGGTTATACTAGTATATATTTATCCTCTTTTTTTACAGTCTATTACTGATAAAGTTTTCGAATTTTCATATCCATACCACCATTTTGGAGACCTTGACCTTCCAATGTAACACTCTCTTTAATATATAATAATATTTTTCTAGACAGAAGAATGTAGTACTGGACTCACCACTTGGGTTGAGCTAAACTCGGTACAACCAGTAAATATCACCTAAATTTCAATAATACATTAAGATAAACACTTTATTCATCAAGTTGTCGTCGCATATAAGAATGTATACCATGAATTATACCATAAAATTTATTAGAATAAACTAAAAAAAAATATTTTGATAAATTTTTATCAAAAACTCTTTAAAATAATTTTAAAACATAAGCCGAATGTAATATTAATATATATAAATAAACTTCCGTAAAATCTTCTAAATGTCTCCTAATAAGAGAAAATTGATCTAAAAATACCCCATTATATAATGTTCCAAAGTGGACTTTCATCCAACGCGAAATTCATATTTTGAAAACGTGGTTTCTACTTAACATTTATTTCTTGGCAACAGAAGATCTTCATTCAACGATCTCAATTGGATAACTGTGTGACAGCGTTAAATTTACGACTACAGGCATTGATCCAGGTCTGCGACCGCAAAAGCTTTGAATATACTACAAACTATATATTATCCACCATGGAAAAAAAAAATACAAGCCCAAAAAAAAAAATACCATAGTTGAAATACAAACAAGATTTTGGCACAAATACGCTTTTATATCAACCTTCGTTGAAGGAATAAATGTCTTTGTTAATTACACTTATGATATGCATATCTAATAGGGGTAATAGAATGTAATATACAGATTTCGAAAAAGAATACAAGTATTAAATGAAATTAAATAAAATCCACTACAATTTAAAGTGTCGAAATAATTGTAACTATTTTATTTCACTCTTTTCCATCATTCCAAAATCATCTAAGCGATCTAAATATATACCATCAAAAAGCATAACATTAATGCTTCTTCCATGAAGTTTCCTCGGGGAAACTTCCATGTGTACGTACCATTCTCCTTAAGAGAATAATTCTTTGGACAGACAAGTTGTATTACTTAACAGTGTGTAACTATAAGATGGCAGGTGTATCTGTTAAAAATATTAGTATGACTCTAAACATATATAAAAATAAATTAAATATTAAAAGTATATTTGTTTGACTTGTCCAATGTGTGGAATGTGAAGTAAAAACTTGAAGCATAACCAACATTTGAACGTAGTAAATCATAACCTCTGTACTCAACTATTTTTAATTTTGGTAATCTTTACATTGTGGTACTCTTTTAGTATAAATAAAAGTGACTTAACTGTGATTTTTAACTTTTCAGAATTGCTAAAACGTCAAAATATAAAATAAAATAAAAATCAAATCTATCAAGTGAGATTAGTCTAGTGGAAGAAATTAGTTTCTCAGTTCTCACAAGTAGAAAACCAAGATTCAAATCCCCCGCTAAAATAGATGTCAATGTCAATAGAAATTAGTGGGCGTGTCTCAAACAGGATTTGCATGGAAAAAAATCAAATATCAATTATCATTATTCTCCTGAATCTTGTAATGGAAATGCCATTAATTTCTGTAACTATAATGCACGACATATAATATTTTTTTTATCAATTAGGGATATCAAACTATTGGTGAGCTACAACAGTAAACAGGAGCTGGTTTGTACTTGCCAAAACAACTATATAGCCGCAAATTGTTAATAATGCATTTAATAAGGATAAAGTTTAGGTTAAATTACTTTTGGTTGGAGTTTCGTCTCGATACCTTTAAAATGGTGTTGTCCTTTTATAACAACCTTCGTTACATGAGTGTGTGAGATAAAATATCAATTTTGATTTAAAAATAACACCAAAAAACTCTAATTACTAAACTTAAATTTTGTCTTTTCAACAACCATACAATTTGAAGTAGTTAAAAAGCACTATAAAGGTATCGTCTACAATAGATTCTATACACAACAAAATGGAGTTTTGGAAACAATAAGATGTGAAAACCAAAATTATGCACCCTAAAAAATTCATCTAAGATTTCTTTAATGAAATAAATAACATTATTTAAGGGGCCAAAGATAGGGAGAGAGAAATGTGCCTATATATATAAAGAACAGGATGGTGGTACTGAAGAATGCACTCCTCAGTTTTCAAAATTTCCTTCCTCAGCCACACTTGTAGAAGCAAAGGGAGAAAAAAAACTTAGGAAGGAACATAGCATTGCTCTATCCTAACTCCTAGATTCCCATCTCTGGCTTCTCAACTTGCATACATGGCTATAAAAATGAAACGCAAGACTTTTTCAATAGCTGCAGCAACGTGGCTGGTCTTGTGTATCATCACTATGATCTGCAATGTCAGCTTAGCAGATAGAATTTTGAAAGAAAAAAACATAGGAAATGATGTTCAGAAAGAGAGACAAGGAGTTCTGAAAGCCATTATAAATTTCTTATGGGAGGAAGGAAAGTCTTCCTATGAACCTGTTTGGCCGGTGAGTTCATCAAACACATTGATACATTATGAGTAACCTTTATAGGATCTCATTATACTAGCACAGTACTTTTGTTATTTCTTTTATAATGTTGTCTTTTCTCAATCTGAAATGTGCATGCATTGTGGTGGTGGTGGTTGAGCAGAACATGAAATTTGGTTGGAGAATTTTAGTAGGATCAATCATTGGATTTTTGGGAGCAGCATTGGGCAGCGTAGGAGGGGTAGGAGGTGGAGGAATTTTTGTGCCTATGTTGGCTTTGATCATTGGCTTTGACCCCAAGTCTTCTACGGCCATTTCTAAGTGTTAGTATCTATTCTGATTTTTATCTAAAAAAATAAGGAGATTTATTAGCTTGGTTTATTGCAACATTCAACTTTTTTTATTCTTCATGTCATAGCTTTGATTTCATAACCGCAGGTATGATTATGGGTGCATCTATATCAACTGTGTATTACAATTTGAGGCTTAGACACCCAACACTAGACATGCCGCTTATAGACTATGATCTGGCTTTGATTTTCCAGCCTATGCTAATGCTCGGAATAAGCATTGGTGTTATATGTAATGTCATGTTTGCTGATTGGATGGTGACAGTTTTGCTTATCATCCTATTCATAGGTAGTACCTATATTATGAACATTTGTTTGTTTACTTTAATCTATTTTGTGTTTAAAGCATGTATAATTATTTACCTAAGAATTTCGACCACTAAGGTCGCCCTAGTAGTCGGAGTTAGAGTAATATGTATAAAGTCTTAGGTTTCAACTTTGTTATCGCGAGTGTATACCACAGAAAAAAAAAACTAAAAATCTGCTATTAAAATTATATTTAAGAAGACTTTTGGAAAAAAAACTTCACAATAGATAGATTCTTTCCCATTTTAAGTATGATATTTTCGTTTATCTAAATAGATTTCGATAAAAAATAAGCCTTATTAATCTATCTTTTGGTGTCGATATAATTATACTATTGTATTTGTCAGGGCTTCATTATCAGTTGATGTTACAAGTGTCATTATTTATATATTGTGATAATAGTGCTGTATTTATTATTTTCCTGGTTGGTAATGCTAATTTGGAAATAATCGGTGATAGCTACGTCAACAAAAGCTACATACAAAGGCATAGACACATGGAAAAAGGAAACAATTGCAAAAAAGGTAAATTTTCCTTATTACAGTTCCTGAAATTTTGAAGTCGAGTCTCACTCCTTCAACTTATTGGTAAGAAACTAAGAATACTATGCTACTTGACTTTCAGGAAGCATCCAAACTGTTGGAAGCAGAACCAAAGTCTGGCGGTATGCCCCTATAAAACTGTTTATAATATTAAGAAGCAAATTAAAATTCCAATAATAAAATCTATCAGATAAAAATATGGAAAATTAATGTCGTAACTTATAACCCTTTTCTTGCAGATGACTACAAGTCACTACCGAGTGGTCCAACTGAGTCACTATTTGAGGAGGTATTTTCAAATCATTTCCACTTAGTTCAGTCTATATTCACAATTTATCTAACTTTATCCACTATACAAAACTTTTCACATGCGCATGCAGGCCCCTTTGCTAAAAAATATTTATTGGAAAGAATTATCACTCCTTGCGTACGTCTGGGTGGCTTTTTTCATTATTCAGATTGTTAAGGTAATCAAACTATTACATACGGTTTAATTTTCTGACTCCTTAATCACACACATGCAAATTGTGAGTTTTGAAATGTGAATTTCAATGTAGAGGAAGGGAAGGATGTTGTCACAAGTCATTACTCACTAGACCCACTCGTTTAAGAAGTAACTTGTTTATGACT
The DNA here is from genome assembly GCA_007407185.1 of Glycine tomentella. Lineage (NCBI taxonomy): Eukaryota > Viridiplantae > Streptophyta > Magnoliopsida > Fabales > Fabaceae > Glycine > Glycine tomentella. The sequence goes on along the minus strand of PYAF01004289.1, from coordinate 3,588,500 downwards.
TTTTTTTTTGTCTTCGAACCTGTGTGTGATCAATGAAGTCAGTCCTTCCCATAAATTAATATTATTTTAACCTATGAGACTATGATTGAGGAACTTTTTATAATATTTGGAATGGAACTTTGATTTATCTTTCAAATTGATTCACCTGTTTCACTGTTTAAAATTTACTAAGTTGTGTTTAGTGAATGCATTTCTATGCAGGAATACAGCAAGCCCTGTTCCATCCAGTTCTGGCTTCTTAATTTTTTGCAGGTAAGGTTACTTCTATACATATTTGGGTACTACATCTCAGATGAATTTCAGCAATGAATTCTAGCTGTTTGACTTCTGACACCAGTTTGCTAAATCAATAAACGAAAGGATATGATCATATGGCATAAAATCGTCAGTGGAGTTATGATTGTAAGAATTCCTGACCAAAATGGCTGAAAAAAGTATTAAGACAAATAATCAAATATGCTAGCAAAATGTACCAATTCCAACAAATTGGACAGAAAGCACGAGATGCAACCTGAAAAAATACAATAATAGGCACTTATTAATGCTAATGGAAACAATTTTTTTAACCTATGGCATAAAGGCTAATCCTTCTTAGGAGCATCAATATTAAGTTAGCTTTAATATGTGTAAATTTCTGCAATTAAAATAATACCATGTCGCATCAAGGACTAAGTGATATTTGATATGCCAATTCAAGGTTCCTATCGCGGTCTCTGTTACACTTTTTGAAGCCATAGGCTTATACAAAGGAACTAGAGTGATTGCATCAAAAGGAAAGGAAGTCACCAGTTGGAAGATTCATCAGATTTGTCTCTATTGTTCCACTGGAATAATGGCTGGTATGGTTGGTGGACTGCTTGGTCTAGGAGGTGGTTTCATTTTGGGGCCATTGTTTCTAGAATTGGGAATTCCTCCTCAGGTACTAACCCTCTTCACCATCTTAAGAATTTCCCAAGAACAATGTCACAAGAAAAATGTAAGTTTGACAAATGTATTCTTTGTTGCAGGTAGCAAGTGCTACATCAACTTTTGCCATGGTTTTTTCATCCTCCATGTCCGTGGTGCAATACTACTTGTTGGATCGTTTCCCAGTACCGTATGGTAAGTAACAAAAATCTTGAACAAAATCCGGAATATACCAACAAGTTTATTTGTTGCTCGTAGCGTTAGTTGCATCACACTTGGGTTTTTATAGTCTATTTGTTGCTAATTTTATTAGCATCTAAGTTATGGATTTTAATTTTTTACCTCTTTGTTGCAGCTTCCTACTTTGCATTGGTTGCAACCATAGCTGCCTTCACTGGCCAGCATGTGGTGAGAAAAGTAATTGTAGTTCTTGGCCGAGCATCCATCATCATCTTCATATTAGCATTGACCATTTTCATCAGCGCAATCAGTTTAGGTACTATGATTCAAATTGGAATACATAGGTTTTTGTTTCATTATTTTGTTTCTTTCAAATATGCTTACTTCCTCTGTGTTCTGCATGTATGACAGGTGGAGTGGGAATAGAGAACATAATCGAAAAGATAGAAAGTCATGAGTATATGGGCTTTGAAGATCTTTGCGCTCTGTCTTAGGTGTGCCTTGTGGGTATTAGCATATAGAATAACATTATTCAAATCGGTGATATGGTCACCTATTTGTCCATTTGAATTCAAGTAAAGAAAAGATTGTGAGTTCTAAATTATATTACTTCATTATCTATTCTGCAATGGCTGGCTGCGTCGTATTTTTGTCATCTCAATGTTGATTTCATGTGTTTCACTTTGAGTTCTGAAAAATGATGTTAAATTGGTCTTTAAAGACAAAAATATGAAGGAATAATGTGCCACGAAACGAAGCACTGGGGTATATTCTCTAATAATGTAGACAGCGCATCTGACAGTTATGGGCTATGAATGATGGAAATAATTTTTTGGCTTTGCTAATTTATTGGTTTATACCTTGAAGAAAGCGAACACATGTAGTCCAACGAAATTCGTCCATGTGATGAGGTGATGACTCTCTTTTATACGTTAAACAAAAACATTAAGGATGTCTTTAGTTTATATCTTCCAATTCAACAATACATCAAACATACACTAACATAATATCCTATTTAAAGTGACGAATTGTGCATGAATCTCAATCATATGATAATGAATGAAATAAAGTAGAAAAGATTTTTGGATATTACAAATTCAGAAAAAAAAGGAAAGTTTGAATTAATTTATAAATAGCTATATTCTACCGCCCATTCATAAAAAATAGCTATTTATTTGAATAATAATTTTTAAAACATTGTGATCAATACTTTGACCACATACTTCTTTTTTTCATTTTTATCTCTCACTTTACTGTATAGACTTTTGGAAAGAAAATATTATTTCTCTTTTAAGTTTTTGTTAAACAAACAAAAAATCTATTATTTAATATAGGTTATCTTTTTATTAATAGAGATTAAATTTAAAAGAAATAGTCGTTCCCATACTCAAGGGAGGAGCAAATTACAGTAATATATTCTTATTTTGTTTACATGGACAAAGGAAACGTACGATGTTATAGATTGGCCTTGTTTTCTTCTTAGCTTAAGACTCAAATTCTCTCTTAACAAATGTCTACTTTAGTCACTCTCCATCCTCTTCATCTCTCTCCAAATATTTTCAACTTCTCTCTCTTAAAATCTTCTATCCTATTTGAAATTGTATTTATAGGCAAAGAACTTTTTGTGACCATTGAACGGGAGTTGTCCATGTATTTTGAGTTTTGAATCAGCCAGTTACAAAATTCGTGCTTCATGTATTCTTTAATCGTTGTTTTTTGGGATCTTGTATTCTCTTTATGAGTGTTATATAAACACCATTCTGATTAATGGATTGGAGTGTCATTGAGCTCAATTTTTTTGTATGTAGCATTACTAGCATGCGAACAATAATTCATTATTGTTGAAAATCTTCAAAAAGTCAGGTTTATCAACATTCTAATGACCATTATGAACAACTTTCCAAATATGCTTTTCAATTGGAATAATCACTTTCTAAAAGTTATTTTCCTTCAGATGTTCCTACTATTCGAGAACAAACTTGTTATTTTAATAGGTGGTTCATCGACAGTTAGAATAGAAAATCTATAAATGGGAAATATGTTGTAGTTATTTTTTTAGTTGTAACTTTTTTTTGTATGACATTATACTATTGTCTTTTACATCGCGATTTATCTCTCTTGTTTTTTTCTTTTTCTTAAGATGTCTATTACCATGAAGATGACCATGCATTATTTCGATATAAGAGAGCAATTTGTTTTGGAAAATGCAAGTTTGAAAAAGTGGGGGAAGCAAGCAACGAGCCAAAAATGCAGCCAATCACAGGACGCGTGAGCCCTTTTTCATGAAATTTGGGAACCAAATCGACAACACACCGCTGGTTAGCACTTGCCGCAGCATGGGCCTTTCTTTCAGAAACGACCTTACTCAATACTCAATGCTTCAGACACGATTCAAGTCAAAGTCAACAAATACTCACACCACACACAAAGAGGTTCTGATAGTAAATATCGCCAAAACCCAGGGCCAATAATTCAATTCCACTTTCCCGCCCAATCCCATGCCCCATCAATAAAATTAAACCAAAAATATATAAATAAAAAATTCCTCTCTCTCTCCTTTTTAATTGGTTCCACACCAGTCACTATTTTCATTTTCCCCGCTCCTTTCATCTTCCCAACCTCTCTGCAACCTCATTGGCTCAACTCATCCATTTTCGTTTTCCCCATTCTGCCCCTTCCATTTCTTCTCCGTTTCCTCTGCCAGGTATTACATCGCAACCCTAACACCGTTATTTTTGTTATTATTTATTTATTTATTTTTTGAAGTTTCTGTTCGGTGATTGTGCTCTGCTTTTAGGGTTTGAAATGGAGGCGAAGAACAAAGTGAAGATCGAGGATTCTACAGCGGAGTCTCCAACTTCGGTCCTTGAAGACGAGGTATGTTCTCCTGTGCTTCTCTTTCTTCCTCGAACGATGATAATCGTTTTTGAAGACTGACCACTGAAAAATGCAGATGTTTCTCTCACTCCGTTACACTCACACTCAACGTGCTCTTGATGCTTATGCTTTGTTTGGAATGTATTTTTGATTAAATGTAACACGCGTTATGTATTGTAAGCTTTATTTGAACGGTTATTTTACGGAACCGTGTTTGGTGCCACAAAGTAGTGTTAAAACTTTTTTTTTTTTCGTTTTTTGTTCTTGTTCTGCTGATTGAGTGATAGATGTTTTTTTGTTGTTGTTGTTTTTTTTATTAACATTGATGCGCATAACGTAATGTAAGCTTCAAATGAACGGTTATTTTAGGGAACCGCGTATTAGTGTTGTCGTCGTTTCGTGCTACAAAGTAGTGTTAAAACTTGTGTCGCTTTTGTTTTTGTTATGCTGATAAGGGTTTATTCTGTTTTTGTTATATTTGTTTGGAGTGAATTGGTTTTGATGTGTGTTGTTTGCCCTTTCCTTCCTAATTTTTTCAAATGGAAAGGATGTCTGTGCCCCGAAAGAGGAAGTTAAGTTGGAGGAAGAAGTGACTGCAGACGTCAAATATGATGATGGGACCTCTCTCATCTCGAAAACAATGGTGGAGGAGGAAGAGAATTTAATTGAAGCTAGGATGAAGGAAGAGGAGATGCAGTGTGAGGAGGCACCTGACCTTAATGACACACAGTTTAACAAATTGGATGAGCTTTTGACTCAAACCAAACTGTACTCTGAGTTTCTGCTGGAGAAAATGGACGATATCACACTTGTAATTTTTAACCCTCTTTTGCTTTTATTTTTTTTCCTGTGATAACTTTTTATGCTGTTGATTTGTTGTACTTGTTGCATTGTTCTTATTCTTTGAATATTTGTTGCTAGGCTGTGGGTGAACAAGAGAATGGGGAAGAGCAAGAGAGCAATCCTTCTGCAAAGAAGAAGGGCTGTGGATCAAAAAGAAAAACTGCTTCCAAGTACAATACTGTGAGTACATTGTGCTCTGTTGCATCTTTATTGTTTTCACATAACCTGTCAGGTTATTGTATATGAGGTTATATATATAGGAGATGTAAGAGTGGCATTTTAGTTCAGCTTGTTTTTTTTATTAGTGAGATGTATAGTTTGACTTCGATACGTGATATCTCTTATCTTTGTGTGCTAGAGCAAGTTGGTAAAATGTTGTTTGACCATTGATTTAAGTTCATGAAATGCCATCATTTCTCTCCCTTTGCTTTCTAAGCAAGGTTTTAAACAGGCACATTTTATTTTTTATTATATTCTATTAATTTGTAATGCTTGCATCTAGTTTGAGTTATTTTAATCATTAGCATGTTGTCATGTTTGAAATTACTTTAGAGGAAGGCCAAAAAGGCAGTCGCTGCAATGCTGACAAGATCTAAAGAACATGAAAAGACTGAGGATATGAACATGACTGAGGAAGAAAGAGTTGAGAAAGAGCAGAAAGAGCTCATGCCTTTACTGACAGGTGGAAAATTGAAGACTTATCAACTGAAGGGTGTAAAGTGGTTGATTTCCTTGTGGCAAAATGGATTGAATGGGATTCTTGCTGATCAAATGGGTCTTGGGAAGACAATCCAAACGATTGGATTTCTCTCACATCTAAAAGCGAAAGGTCTGGATGGGCCATACATGATAATTGCTCCTCTATCAACCCTCTCAAACTGGGTGAACGAGATTTCTAGGTAGATAGGAAAATGATTTGCTGAGGATTTTGGCTGCTTAATTATTATATAATAATTATTATGCATGCTTTTATATTTTGGTGATCATTAGTTTTAATAAATGTAAATAGGTTTGCACCATCACTCCCTGCTGTTATCTACCATGGTGACAAGAAACAGAGAGATGAGATCCGGAGGAAACATATGCCTACTAGAACAATTGGCCCGGAATTTCCCATAGTCATAACTTCTTATGAGGTTGCTTTAAATGATGCCAAGAAATATTTCAGGTCGTACAATTGGAAATATCTTGTTGTTGATGAGGTAAATAAATTCACTTGAATGTGCAAAAAGTTTCTGTTTAGTTCAGTGTATTTACTCAGCAATGCTCTAATTAATAGTCTGTAATCTGTATGCTTCTGTTGTTCTAACTAGATTTTTCTCCTTTAAAGGGACACAGACTCAAAAACTCTCAATGCAAATTAGTGAAGGCATTGAAATTCATAAATGTTGAAAACAAGCTTCTTTTAACTGGAACTCCTCTTCAGAATAACTTGGCTGAACTATGGTCTCTGTTGAACTTCATTTTGCCTGATATTTTTGCATCCCTTGAAGAATTTGAGTCATGGTTAGTATCCTTTGCTTATTTGTTATTTAAGATTATGCTTTTCTTTTCTGCACGTCATCTGATGATGTGCCAACTCTGAATTGAGACTGTTGAAAATCTAATGCCCTTAAAATGTTTTCAAGATTATGTGTTTTATTTTGAGAACACAGTTTTTACACTGTGACTGTAGCATATTGAAGGGAAACAATTGGGCCAATTCCTCTATATTTCAATTTTTTTTACCTGATTGATAGTTATGAAGTTAATGAATTTGTTTCAATGATGTTTCCTCAATTTTTATGTCATTTGAAGTGTGGTCTACTTATACACACAACATTACAGTAAAGCACTGTTATAGTTTCTCTGTCATTTGGCAATATTTGTATGCCTTGGTTTTTATTTCTTTTGTACAATTAAATTCCTTGTAGGTTTAATCTGTCAGGGAAGTGTAATAACGAAGCAACTATGGAAGAACTGGAAGAGAAACGAAGATCCCAAGTATGAACCCTAAGCTTGCTTTTGTACTAGTCCATTCTAATATGAATTGGAAGGCTAAACATGACCTACTCACATGCAGGTTGTAGCAAAGCTTCATGCCATTCTTCGACCCTTTCTTCTACGTAGGATGAAATCTGATGTTGAGATTATGTTGCCGCGGAAAAAGGAGATTATTATATATGCAAACATGACTAAGCATCAGAAGAATTTGCAGGATCATTTAGTTAATAAGACGTTGGGGAACTATTTAAAAGAAAATATGTCAAGTGGTAAGATTTGCTTCCATTTTTTGCTACCATGTTGCAACTTGATTTCTTATACCCTCATTATATGAATATTGATCTGTATTGTACTGCTTTACTGCAGGACGTTCTGTTCCTGCAAGTATGATTCGTAATTTGGCTATTCAACTTAGGAAGGTGTGTAACCATCCTGATCTCCTTGAGTCAGCATTTGATGATTCATGTAAGTATCACACAATTGAGTGGCTTTACTGGTTTCATTATCCATTAATCTTAACTAAGATATGTTGCTTTCTTGATAGATTTGTATCCTCCTTTGGAAGAGATAGTTGGACAATGTGGAAAATTCCGTTTGCTTGATCGATTGCTGCAACGTTTATTTGCAAAGAATCACAAAGTATGCTTTGCAGTTCTTTGCCTTTGTCTTTCCACTTCCTCCTGTTACTAAGCTGCTACTTACATGCAATTGCATTTGCTAATTGTTATCAGGTTCTTATCTTCAGTCAGTGGACTAAAGTGTTAGATATAATGGATTATTATTTTAGTGAAAAAGGCTTTGCAGTTTGCAGGATTGATGGTAATGTGAAACTGGATGAGAGGAAACAACAGGTTTGTACCAATGCATGAATAACACAATCAGATAATTCAAGTTACTTTTCTGATATTTTCTTTTCATCTTTTCTGGCTATTGTGTTGTATTTTAGGCCTTGAATATTTGATATTGCATAGCCCTTCAGCTTCTTCAAATGTTTTGTCTTTTTAAGTGACTATTGAGCTGTGCCTTTTTTTTTAAGTGCTTTGCTTATTGAAAAGATGTTTAAAACTTTTATGATAGATGCAATTTTAGGAAGAAAAAGTAAAGTTTCTGTATTTCTTGAAAGCTATGAAGAGTAGATTCTGAACAAAATGCTACATCATAAAAGCACTGTCTTTTTGAAGATTACACATGTATCCTAGATAACCAAGAGATTTTTACAGTTGTCATGTGAGATCATATCTTAAATATATAGATGACGGACTTTTGCTGAAGCATTATTGGCCATTTCCATTTTTTAGTTAGCATACTATTTGTAGATTAAGAAGCTTTTAATTTAAGTATGTTTTGAACATGAATGCTGATTGCAATATACTTGTGTTATCATTTGATGTTCTATTTGCAAATATTGTTCTTAATCACTAATCGTGGATTGAAGTGGTTAAATTTAAGTCTAGTTCATTGATAACTCTTCTGCTCATGAGCAGATCCAGGACTTCAATGATGTAAATAGCAATTGTAGAGTTTTTCTTCTTTCTACAAGGGCTGGTGGATTGGGAATCAATCTCACTGCAGCTGATACATGCATTCTTTATGACAGTGACTGGGTACTTTCGACATTTTCCTTGTTCTGCATTTTATCTATTTGCTCTACAATGTTTAATTTATAATCCACACGTATGTGTTGAATTCCAGAATCCTCAAATGGATTTACAAGCCATGGATAGATGTCATAGAATAGGCCAAACAAAACCTGTTCATGTTTACAGGCTCTCAACTGCCCAATCTATAGAGGTACCTTGCAATATTGTATATTGGCCTCAATCTGTAGTGTGACTAGTGGATTGTTATATTAAGATGGATATGACAAAGTCTATTTACAGGGTCGCATGTTGAAAAGAGCTTTCAGCAAATTAAAGCTTGAGCATGTAGTGATTGAGAAAGGACAGTTTCATCAAGAACGTACAAAACCTGCCAGTATGGATGAAATTGAGGTTTATATTTTAGCAGTTGCTTCCTAATGATTTCTTATTTTTTATTTTCTCCTATCATGTTTTGATTAAAATAGAAACAAATTTGTTGTCAACTGTGCTAGCATTCTTTGATGTTGAAAGATTTTGATTGTCAATTCTATCTTTTTTACATACCCAAAAATTTTGTATTGGCCTGATTAGATGAACATGCAGATCATTAAATGATTATTAGTCTCGTTAGTCTCGTGTATTAAAACTTGTACACCTCAGCTTACAATTTACCAACATGGGGATTTGCTTGATCATAGTCAGTCACTAGATTGTGTTGTATCCCTATTTGCTTATGTTAAATAGATCAGCTTAATCTAAATTTTACCGGAAATATGAAGTGATGGGGACAATCCAAAACTTGGCACTTGCATCGTTTTTATTGTTGAGATATATTTGTTTGAGTGTTGCCTTTACCTTATTTTAATTTGTTGTTTGTGCATGATCAAATTTTAGGAAGATGATATTTTGGCATTGCTTCGTGACGAAGAAACAGCCGAAGATAAAAAGATACATACAGATATTAGTGATGAAGACCTGGAGAAGCTCTTGGATCGCAGTGATCTTATAGTCAATGACTCCAACGATGGTAACTTCAAAGCTCCAGTCAGTGCCTTTCCTCTTAAAGGGCCAGGGTGGGAGGTGGTGATTCCAACTGCGACTGGGGGCATGCTCTCTACTCTTAACAGCTAGTTTCTTGTCACTATTAAGGCCAGAGTTTAAAAAACTTGCTTTTTGTGGTATAAGATGGAATGGCTTTTTGAAACATTCTTTTATGTCACGGTGGTAATGCCCTGGATGGCATTCATTTTTTGTAGATGCTTCTAACGGAACTATGTTTAGAAATGAAGCTACTATGGACATGTTTTTTCCGAGTTGGAATTAAACATTCAACTTGTGTAGTGGCGAAAGTCATTATCTTAGGTTTGTCCTGGAATTCATTTTTAATGAAATGAATTGGTTTGGATACGATAAACCTTTATTTAACAATTTATATTCTTCTATGAAATTAATTCAAGATATTAACAAATCAAATAATGCTAACCTTAATATAGGGTATCTACTATTAACTTGGCAAAGCTTATGATTAAGGTGGGTTACTAGTTTCCTTTACATTGATGAACTTTGCCCTGAATTCAGTCGTAAGTCTTTTATGCGCAAAATCATCAATTTTGAAAATATACTAAGATATGAGACTCACTAGAACAAGATAACAATATTATTCCTGCTTTAAGACTCGACAATGAAAACCTTTCATTTTAAGAGGGTGTTGTTTTTTTTTTTTTTTTTTTTTTATATAGTTTCCTTATGCCTAAAGGTTATTGTTTCAAAAGCTGGAGTTGTGTCTATTATGGATGACAACATTTTGCGTTACCCTCAACATGGTCAGAGTACGATAGAGGTTAGGGAGGAGTATTTCATTGATATGTTATTCAGGTCTTTCTTTCAAAGATTTCAGATGTAGTGTTTTTGTCAAACATATACCTCTTCTCAGTTTAATTATTATAATTCAATTCTTTTTCGTGAATTATTTAATTAATTTTTATTTTAAATATTTATAAATTTCCTTTTCAATTTGGTTAACTTAAACCTTATATATTTTATTTAAAGTCTACAAATTATAAAATATGAATTAAACCGAATGGAATTGTCAGATTTTAAACCCTAATTTTACTTCCTATAATTATTTCTTGAAATTTAATATTGTGTTTGTATGCAAATGAATTGGGATTTGGCTGGAAACTTTTTTGCTCTCATGTCGTACTTTTTGGCACCGTTAAAGTTGGGTTAGTATTAAATTGTTTATTAGTTGGTTAAATTATAAAAAGAAAGTGTTTTTTGACAGGAATAAAAAGAAAGTGTTAAGGTTGTATTTTTTATTGATAAATTTAGTCTTTTAAACCTAAAAAAAATAGGTATATTTTGTCTTTTTTAACTTTAAAAAACATGATTAATTCTTGTAGCAGAGGACTTAAATCTATATTTTTTTAAGTTTATTGACCAAAACTTATTGATATAAAATATAAATTTTTTGAGCACTGAGTATATCTCACAAGAGTAAGAAAATACAATTTTTTTTTTTAAAAACATGGCATAAAAAATTTGATAAAATAATTTCAATATTGCAATTAAAATTTTAAAAAATGATTTTGGAAAAAGTTGTTAAAAGATTAAAAACCATACTTTATTTGTAAAATTACTGTTAAAGAAATAAATTTTTAATTGAGCAATTAAAATATTTCAATTTCATCAAAAAAATAAGACAATTGTATAAATTGCCCTTGGTTTTGACTTCCGACTCTGCATTTTGCAATTGCTAAACCTAAACCCAAAACCCGAAGAATAAGAACCACATTGCTTGATTTGTGGTGAGTGGTGACCGAAAATTGGCGAAAGCGAATAGGTTTTATGCTTGCGGTTGCAGGGTTTGAATTTTCCAATTTGGTTGTGGGTGGAGGTGGAGGGGGAGATGATAACCCGTTCTAAAATTGTGGAGCAGCTCCGAGATTACCAGATTCGTCACAAGCGCAACTACTCTGCTCTTGCTTTCTTCTCGCCCAAGCCCCATATACAAACCAGGTACCATTTTTTTACCCTTTTTTTATGCCCTCTTTTAACTAGATAGGTATGTGTTGTTGGTATTTTCAAGACAGTGTAATTTGTGTTGCGAAATTGAAAAAAAAAATGAAAAAAAGAGTTTGAATTGGGTACCATGTATGTGGGATTCTGTAATTCTCTTTTGCTTAGATATGCTGAAGGATATAACATTGATGGGTTAACACGAGATACATATAATAGTTTGAGTCAATTGCATACTTGTCTTGGCCATGACATTGATAGATTGGATAGGAATATCTTGGAATGCTAAGTCTTCCTCTCCGGTCTCCGACTTGGTCATGTTGGTTGTAAAGAGTCAAGCCCCTAAGAGTGATGGATCTTGAAAATTTGGGCAGAAGGGGCAAGGCAATTTCTATAATTTTAGATGATAAAAAATTAACATGGTGGGTGCATAATCGAAGACAATGAGGCTTATATGACAACCTAACTCTGTAGTAGCATTGAAAATGGCAAAGTATCGACATCATATATTTGATATCGACGTTCTCCTATCTCCCTCTTTCATTGAATACTGTAATCTTTTTTTTTTTTTCCAATTCCAACTGTTAGATGTGAAATCTTTATAAAACCTCTATGAAGTCCAAATATTACAAAATTTGCAAACTGTCTATGTGAGTATCCTTCTTTATTTTGTATTTTTATTTAATTGCATTGACAGTTACTTTGTAAAATTATATATGGCTTCCTCTGTATCTTTGAAGCTATAGTAAATATTAGGGCAATCGTATTGAACCTTGGCTTTTTTCAACATCTGGAGAAGAAACTTAAGCACGGCGACAGTCCAGTCATGCTTGCGCTGATACGACGCGATCTTCTCCTCGCGACGCTTCCAAATCCGTTTCATGTGCGCTTCCCCATCAAGGTGGAGAGCCTCTATGTCCGACTCCAAGGTTGAAGCCTCTGAAAAGTCCTTGGCTCTAGAGACCGCAGAGGAGGGGCGCCAAGGCTCACGTTTGGGATGGAGGAGGTGATCTTCAGAGAACCCACATCAACTGGTTGGAGGTGAGGATGCCTTGGGTAATGGAGAGGGATAGGGATACAAACATTGCAGTAGCAAAGAGGAAGAGCAGCAGCTCTATGTTTTTTGGTCAGCAGCTGTACAATTTGTAGAATCTTTGGTGGTGTTTCAACAATTTGTAAAACCGACTTGTTCTACAAGCAATTAGCAAAAGGGTAGTGTGCATACATGTTCAAGGCATTTACCCATGCGCAGATTTGGCACGTGAGCAACGAGCCTGAGCCTTGAGCCACAAGTAGCATTAGCTCCATTGTAGCATTGCGCACCCAGCCTTCAAGTTTTCCTCTGCTCTTCCTCTTTGCTGCTGATATATTCCGTATACCTATTCCTATCCCGCTCCATCACCCAAGGCATCCTCGCCTCAACTTGTTGATGTGGGTTCTCTGAAGATCACCTCCTCCATCCCAAATGTGAGCCTTGGCGCCACTCCGCCGAGGGCTCTAGAGCCAAGGACTTCTTGGCTTGTGCCTTCAGAGGCTTCAACCTTGGAGTCGTACATGGAAGGGATTTGGAAGTGTCGTGAGGAGAAAATTGCGTCGTATCACTTGACCGGATTGTCACCATGCTTGAGTTTGAATTGGGTACCATTTATATGGAATTCTCTTTTGCTTAGGTTTTCTGAAGGATATAAATATAACATTGATGGGTTAACACGAGAGATAGAATATATGCACGTAAAGCCAGTTCAGGTCAGGGTATCTGTTTTCAAGTTAAGAGTTCAGATATATCATATGATCATAGAACACCGATACATATAATAGTTTGAGTCAATTGCATACTTGTCTTGGCCATGACATTGATAGGTTGGATGAGAATATCTTGCAGCGCTAGGTGGAGTGTGGATATAGCCTAAATATGCGATGTCAAGGATAGCAAATCCTTTGAGTGATGGATCTCAAAAATTTAGGCAGTAGGGGCAAGGCAATTTCTCTTATATGACAACCTAACTCTGTAGTAGCATTGAAAATTAACATGGCGGGTGCAAACTGCAAAGTTAAAGACAATGATGTTTATATGACAACCTAACTCACATTGAAAATCGCAAAGTATCGATATCATATATGTGATATTAATGCTCTCCTTTCTCCATCTTTCATTATCTTTTTGATTTTTTTTTTCCCAATTCTATCTGTTAGATGTGAAATCTTCATAAAGCCTCTATGAAGTTCAAACACTCCAAAATTGGCAAACTCTCTGTGGTGATATTCGTATTGGATACTGATACATATCCAGGGAGTATCCTCCATTATTTTGTATTTATATTTAATTGAATGCACAGTTACTTTGAATAGGACTAAAATTATATAGGGCTTCCTCTGTATGTTTGAAGTTATAGTAAATATTAGGGGAATTGCATTGAACCTTGAATTCCTTTGACTAATGATGCTTTTGTGACATCTGACATGGTTTGGGGAAGATTATGCAATTTTTGTGGTATGTTCATAAGGGAAGAATATATTTTGACATGAGCAAGGGAAAAATATGTAATTATGGTTTTTGTTATGATCAGGAGTATTTTTTAAATAAATTATGATAATCATCCACTGATATGTGATATTTATGTGAAATTTTGTTTTAATTCATGTTAATGTATCTAGTAGGCAGTATCATATATTGGATTTTTAGGAAATTCTTGTATTCTTACATCTTTGTTGTATTGTATTGCTGTACCCATGTCATATTAAGTATTTGGGTCTTCGACTTTGACATGGCATCAGATTTTGTATGACTAAGTATTTAAGAGTTTGATCATTGCCACTCTTAAAAAAAAGTTGAAATTCATGCAATGACATAGGATGGGTCTGTGCATAAGCTTATTTTGATAAGCATGGGTGAAGCTTATTGATATAAGTTGACTTATAGGAAGGTCATAAGTCTCTTAAGTTTTTAACCGGACACCTTCAATTTTCATCTCACAAGTTTATATGGTATGTCAAAATAAGCTTTGCAAAACCTCTTTCACATATCGTGGATAATAATGCATTAAAGTGGTCGTGGATCAAATTAATTGAGATGGACCTATTAGGTATCCTTTGCATTTATTATAGTTTTTGAAATAGATACCTAATCAGTTAAGTTGTCTTATATAATCTTGGGGTGTAAAATATATTCCTTGATTAATAATATCTTTGTCATACACTGTTGTAATCCTTATTTGGCTTAAATATGTTTTTGGTCCCTTGAATATAATATTATGATGTGTTTAAAGAAAGAGAGAAATCTGAATTGTATTTTTGGCTTGTGTTTACAGAGAGATTACATATTTTTAGACTTTATCTCACCTAGTTTTTTTTGGTGAATATTTATCTCACCTAGTTAAGGAAATAAAAGGGAATAAAAATTATACAAATCAAATCAAATCACATCAAATTTTCCTAATTATTAGAATGAATCCTCAGCCTGATTAAAGGAATAAGCTAAATTTTCCTCATTTCATTTCAACACCCCTTAAGATGTTGGATGAATATCTATTATTCTTAGCTTGCAAGTAAGACCATAAAAGTGCCATGTGGAAAGTCTCTTGGTGAATATAGGCTAAGCTGTATTCAGAAAACGACGCTGTGAATCTTCTGGCAATGGTTTTGATTGATCAGAGGTGCAGCGGCAAGGAAGTTACTGTCAAGTGACTATAATGAAGGTAGTCTATGAAGGTGAAAAATGCTGCAAAGAAGGTAGGTAAAGAAAGGCACAAACGAAGGTGTCAAATGCTGCAATAAGGCAGCAAAAAGGGGGCACAATGAAGGCAACAAAAAGGGGCACAACAAACAGAAATTGGGGCAGTTGCCTGACGAACAAGTGGATCTTTTGAAATAGAGACCCAAAAACCAAATGAGGTCATAACAAAACAGTAAGAGCCAAACAATAATAATAAATGTCCGTCAACAAACAAAACCAGAGCAGCAGTGTAGAAGAGGTGACAATGGGTTGGTCTATTAACTAGTTTACTACAAAAAAGTCAATTATAAACTAATATCTTTATATGTGCTCTAGTAGAGAAACTTGGAATTTTCAGTCTTAGTTAAATTTAGAATTTGTATCAAGGTCTTGGTACCCCTTTTCTTTATCAGATCTATTAACTTATAAAATGCATACAAAAATCATGGGACTATATTGATGCATTTATGCTTGACATTTTGTTGCCTTTGTTGCAGGGTTGATGTTGCTGTGGCGATTGGTTTTGCTTTACTGTTTTTCTTGCTTGTTTTCTCATCCCTTATGACCCTTTACTTGAGGCACTTTTGGCTTTTTGGGGTAGTCATATGCTTCAATATATTTCTTCCTGCCCGGCTAAGAATGTCTAGGCAAATGTTGGCGAGGAACAGGGAAAGAAGACTGCCATTGTCCATATGAGAGTTCATTCTGGTGGTATCTTGCTTATGCACTGTTGGGCACGGGCTTATTTCTTGGCTTTTAATTAATTTGGTCTTTCATGGATACTCTCGGTGCTCCAAAATACTCTCTAGGATGTGACTTTTTCCTGCCTCTTTTTGAGGTAGAGACGGTATTCATCAGCACAACCTCTATACACAAACCAAGTGAACTTGTGGTACACTTGTTTCACATGTAAAGCTTATGAAACTGAGCCCAGTCAAGAGGCCTAAAATTTCTCTTGCTTTGTTTCTTAATTAGCATGTAGATTTTCAATATTCAAGGAATTCGGTATCTGCTGTGCTTTTTTATACATTGTCTGTAGCTTTGACTCTGTAGAGTTGTATAACTTGAAATGTAAATGGTTATAGTTGATGAAGAAATAAAAGAAAAATTCTCTCTGGAAAAAATTGCAGCTAGCTGTTCAGGCAAAATGTGTCCAGTCCCTGCCTGAGGCTTTGACTTTTTTGAGTTCCTTTCTGGCGGATATAGTAATTTCAGCATGCTTACTCCAAAATTTTAAAAAATGGTCCTGTATATTTTTGTTTGGTAAAAAGGAAGAAAATAGAGGGAGTGGAAATATGTAGGTGAGAAAAGAAAAAAGATATAGAATTGAGAGATATTAATTGTTTGATTTAAAAGAAATAGAAGATAAATATAATAGAAATAGGAAAGAAAAAAATCAATAATTAAAAGAAATAATACAAACGACTATGTAAAACAGTACAATCGATTATGTGGTTTTACGGACATAATTGATTATATGACTTCGAGAGATTAATTTTAACGCCACAATTTACACATGGGCTCCACTTCTTTTTAAAAATTTCTTCTGCATTTCTGGCATAACAATTTTAAAATTATTACCAAACAGACACGTAATGTCATCACTAAATAGTCATAGGGATTTTTTAAAAAAGAAATAAAATTAAAGATCAAAATCAATAATCTCTTATAGAGGATAAATAAAATTTGCTATATTTATAAATATTAAAAATATATTCAATCCTAGTAGATTATAAAGGCAGACCCGGAGGGGGGGGAAGGATTATATATGAGTATATGACTGATAATTGTTTTGTTTACTTTATAAAAAGTTAGAAGCGCGATTGTATGTTGGAACAGAAAACATAATTATATATCATCTTTAGTCAGTTTCTGATTGTCACATTGCTAATAATACGTCTACTATGTTTGTTTCTGACAGAAAAAATAGGCTGAATTCATGAAGCAGACGACGTTGGCAAACGTAGCGAAATCCAAAAGAAAAGAAATGCATCTTTGATTGACTATATATATCTTTCATATATAGTTTGTAAGTGGCTAAGTGCTGTCATGGTCCCCCACGGTTCCATCTTGTGCCACCTTTAGACATTGCTCTAGGTATCGAATATCATGAGCAAGAGAGGAGGAAAAAAAGTTGGGAAAATATAATCACATCTGGTTTCATTATTGCTCTAAAATAATAATGAGTGTGGCCCTCCATCAGATCTTCCGAAGGTGTTTAAGGGCTTCTTTCGGACAATAGTTGAGTATGAACGATGCTCAACAATAATTGCTGCAGTGCCGTGTTTCTTTTCTTTCTGCTTTCATAACCTAGGTTGTATATTGAGTATTAATTTAGATAAGATGAAACCCAACAACCTATATATATACCATTGGGAGTAGAAGAATTATTTCTTAACTTATAATAAGTTAATTAAAGCTAATCCATTGCACGCCCAATATTGCATATATATACTTCCTTTTAATCTTCTGTGATCCAACCTCATAAAATAATCATAGAATTTTCTGGTGATGTTATGTGCCCAGAAGCTGCAATAGAGTTAGCACATGTTTTTAAAATGTCAAGTACATTTTATTTTTAATCTTGATCATTTAAATATGATTTGATGGTCTATATTCACAATTCTTATTTCTCACAATAGTCAATGTTCTATCATAAGAATCGCTCTCTTTCTGTCTATGTATGTATGTAATAACCTAATAGAGTTGATCAAGCAGTAAAAGGTTTAAATCATTTACATGAAATCTTAGTTTAAACATTATTGTTATAATTTTACAAACAAAAATATGAGGTATTAAGTCAAAGGAACAAACTTCAACTATATATTTTAAATAAATGATTAATGTAAAACTAATTAAAACAATATTGTGTGAGGAAACTTTAACTCTTCGTATATCTCATGTTGCATATGTACGGAGAAATTGCGTTTGTTTGTTTCATTTGAAGTCAGAATGAATATTAAAGTGAGATTAAAGTATTAAACTCGTTTAATTGTTGAGTAAGATCAAATCCACTTCCTATTCCGTTTTCGGGTTTCTGAAGGAAGAACATTTGAATATCTTATACTAAGTGGTGCGTGCTTTTCATGGCATATATCCTCCCGAAATTCGTTTACTATATGCAGAAACTTGGTTGCTCATTGTGTATATATACTATATAGTAAAAGAAAGTAGCTTTTGTTTTTTTTTTATTTTCTAGATAGTGATAAGCGATCAACCCCATAACAAGAAAACCAGACCTAATTAAGCCAAAATCCTTAACCTAAAGCCATAACCTAGCTAGCTATATTTTTGTATGGGTTTATATAGTTGTCATACTCATCACTCATATGTTCAATAATTGGTCATTCATTATTCTTGCTGATGAGTTACAATGGCTAAAAGGAGAAATTCCAGGCCAACTAGTAATCCCACCAAGTTTAAACAAATTCAGTATTATTAGTTTTGGGGTGTTGTATTTGCAGAAACTTCTATCTCAAGCTTTATATTTGGAATTGATTCATTGAATCGTGGTTGTATTTGTCCCAACATATATATTTTTAATCGATAAATTAATTCAGGCATGAACGCGCAGTGGGGACTATATTTGATGAGACGTGGCCGAAAGTGCATCAGTCCTGATCTGTTCATTCTCAACCTCATGAGTTCCTAATTAAGGCTTTGTTTTTCATTACATTCTTTTCTTTTTGAGAGCTCAAAATCTCAAATAGTCAAGTTCCTCTTAATTTCTTCTTTTTTTGGGATTAAATCTGATTATGGACTTTTAATATTTCGACATGTATACTTGTTTTCGTTTCGAATATGATTATATGAATCATTGAGGCTGAAATCCCGTCGGGTATTAAAGTTCCTCTCCAGGATTCTCTTAATTAATTTTTTACATATTCGTGCAACAGGCCAACACGATTTGGTTCTCCATGTGATTCACATCTGCATATAATTTTGAATAAATAATACATATTTTTTTAAGAGTGATCCAATCATAAATAATTATTATGTACAATAAGATTATTGATTTTAAAAATTATTATATTAAAATTCATATTAATATATATATAGAATCAAAATCAACTGATATTAAAAAAATTATAAATAACAACTTATACATTATTCAAGTATAATGTTATTTTTTGTCATTAATATTCGTCGTAAGGAGGTGCCTTAGACTGTTTTTCTCCTCCAAAAGTTCATTCGAATTGGTGCTTAAGGTGGAAAATTTGATATTCAAGTGGTTCACTGCATGAGTTGAACTCTCTTTGCTCTCATTTAACTCTTAGGTGACTTATATCACAGAACTCATCAAAACTAAGATAAAGTACTTAAATACATACAGAGATACTTATAAATTATTTATTAATAAAATTTTCACATTGAATTAGATAAAATAAACTGTATGAGATCAGGCCTTGCTAGCCACCTCACTCTTTGTTGGCTCTCGTGTTAACATTTAAATTTTGATTATTACGCAATATCATTGCTACCCAAGACTTCATCCTGAGAAATATTATTGCTTTCTCTAAGACAAAGAAAATTAGGCTCATTAATGTCACGAGTACTCTCACAGAAGTAGACAAAAAAACAATAGGATCAGCAAAATTAACTTGGAATGAATTGTGTAGTGTAAAACAATCTGAATGTGTATTTGTTTTTAATTTAAATCTTATGCATTGCAAAACTTTTGTTTACATTGGTTTCTAGTTAGAATTTATTCATTGTGTAATTCTATTCGTTAATAAGAATAATAATTTTTGTGTACAGTTTTTTTGGGTACAATATTAAGTATAATAAACAAATAAATTGAGTAAGTTAATTATTAATTTAATACATTTTAATAAATTGAGTATATGTTTCAAATTTTAAATTATTTTTAATATTAATACCTATATAAGTTGAGATTTTAATTAACTAAACGTAAGGAATAATAAATATGAGATATTTAAGATATAAAACGATACATTAAAATAAAGTAGATTAAAAGTCCTAATATAAAAATAAATACAAAAATTTAATATTCAAAAGATAATAATGGCAAAGAAATTTACTTAAAGACAAATAAATATGGCAAATGTTAAATGATACATATTAAGAAATTAAAAGAAGAAAAAATTAGTAAAAAATTTATGAACACTTTATTATAAGTTTTAGGTCTAATTGTAATTTTTGTCCCTAAAATTACATAATCTTGCAATTCTTTTCTAAAAAGTATCGTGAATTTTTCTACTAGTTTCCAAAATGTCACAAAAAATTTCCTGATATCAAGTCTCCGTTAATTCTAAACAATGTGCCGTCAATTCTAAACAATGTGATAATGTGGTCGTTACTTTACGACAATTTTAAACCTTCACAAAATTTCAATAGTTTTTTTGTGTGTGAAATTACAATAGTTTTGGTATGTGTTTATTGGCAGTTGAAAACTGCCAAAAAAAATATGCAACGTCATCACACCATTTGGTATTTAATGAAGACTTGATGTCAGCAGACCATTTGGTAGACTAGATGTAGAACGAAATTCGTGAGATTGTGTAACTTTAAGTTGGAGACAAAATGTGCATCTAAACTTAATTTCAACACACTCTTTGTATATGTTCAATAAAAACATTATTTATTAATTTTTTAAACTAATACTCTTAATAGCCAAAACTTAATACTGATTAATAAGGAAATAAAAGTATTATTGTTTATAGTAATCTTATACAATTTAAATAAGATTGCTTTAAGTAAAGAATATATACATATAACTTCATCAAAAGTAGATAAAAGCATAGCCCGATGGTTAACTATAATATGGACCGTAAAATTATAAAACTAGAGGGTTTTTTTTTTTTTTTCAATGCTTTTAGTTGTTTAGCAATTCACATTTCACACTGTAGTCAATGCGTCTGCCAGTACCATTAATCCTAGGGATAAAAAGAGGAGCATATTAAACATCTGTAGTTTAATGTGTTGGAAACAATAATGCGCACTTTTCTTTTCAATGATGGAAACTTTGTCTACAAATATCATGGTGTCTCAACAAGTAGTATGAAACAATGCAAGCATCACACGATTCAAAGGTGCATAGCAAAGCGAAAAGAAAGTGGTTTAAGTCTTTAACTATTTAGGTAATCTATCATCCCTTTCTTTTTGTTATCTTTTGAATCAATCTTAAATCCAATCCGTGCACGTAATTTATTCATTCTGCAGTGTTTAAAGGTGTTTTCCTTTGTCAAGACAGGGTTGGCCACGTAATGGAAAAAAGGGGCATATTGATTAATTTTAGTTTTAGAAACTCCAATGTTAAACACGAGTAGTACTTGGCATAATCAACTATAATGACCGGATCAATAAGTAGATAAAATGTTATTACTAAATTTGAATTTTTCTTAAATAAGATTTTGAATTTAAGTTTAGTGAATAAAAAATATAATTAATAATAAAAAATTTATAAGAAACGTTTAGTTAAATTTTTTAATATAAATATATTCATAAATTTAATAAATATTGTGTATCAATAAGGGGTTAAAAAAAATAGTACAGAGAGCGATAGTGGTCAAAGGTTATGCATGAGGGCTATGATTATAGCTGACAATATGCCTGAGACTACTTAGAGCATTGTGTGGCCACGTTTTGAGCCAGAGCCGAGCGTGAGCAATGATTGAAGCCTCCCTTGGTTTGCTAAACTCAATCATGAAGGGACTGCAACCAACTTAACCGTTGGGACCCGCTTTCCACACCCTTTCAGCCAATGCCATTGACACATCCATAGGAGCTTCTCTATTCCCACTACACAATATTACATACCTCTGCTCTGTGAACTTTGAAACTTTGAAGGTTAATTTGTTTGTTTTTGCTTAGTTCTTTCAATTGAATACACTGACCCCTCCTCTGTGGCACTGTACCTACACACACCTCGTTTGTGCCAAAGACTTAAAAGGTTGGTAGTTGGTTGGTATTGCTAGCTGTGCACTTTGTAGGGTGTGGACCAGATTATGAACTCTGTACTAGCCCGATGGTATCAGTGGGAGAGATATGGGTTTTCTTTCTTTCTTTCATCTGTCTTGTACTATACTACTCTCTCTGCCTTCTTTACATTATTCAAGTCAAACTGCAGCCTTATGCAATGTCCTCCTCCTCATATGCAGCCAAATTGTGCTCCACATATAAACATGCAGTCGGTGCAGTGGTGACAAGTTTGAATAATTTATACTGACTTTTAAGTTTAAATTGCATTCAGGTTATTAATTATTATATAGAAGAAAAAAGTTTGAGATATATGTTATATTAATAATTGATATAATCAAAATAATATATATAAATAAATAAATACAATTTTTTATCTAACGAATTAGTTTTTAATATTGAGTTATATTTAAATTCGAATTTTAACATAATACGAGAATTTATCTTAATAGATGTTGGACTTATCAAATCATTTAATCCGATAGAATACATTCTTAAAGATAAAAATATAGAATTTTAAGTGTCTTGGAGTCTCATCCAGAAGTCAAAATTTTTAATTAAGATAAATTTATGATATGTGCAAACCAAGAAGAATAATCAATGAAATTAATAATATTTTTAAAAATGACTTCTTAATCAATAAAGGTAACTAAATCCCTAGTGTTAAAGTAACGAATCCGAACAAGATTGGTTGCATCCTTTTTGATGTGATATGGACAACGGAGGTTGTTCTTCTATCTAGTTACTACAACTACAACAACAAGAAGAAGTAGACCATGCTTAATAAATCCGTACAGTATCGTTAATGCACGCGCGTTTGTCCTTTCCCAGCAAAAAGAATATAAGAGCATTTTATTTCCTTGAGTTCTCTTTGGTGGCAAGCCAGCCACACGTGGTTTCGCCCTATCTCTTATCATTATTGATTTTGATGATATTATTTCCCTCGTATTGATTAGTGCTGGCCCCCTATTGCCCACGACTCTGCGTGTTGATCAGGGAACGAAGCAAGCACCAACCCTTCTCTAATCCAACGGAGAGAAACGCATTATGCGTTGCAAGATGATCTTTACGCCATTCACCTTCAAAATTCTGCATCTAATAGCCAAAATTAACCACCGGAAATATGTAACGAAACACAATCATAAAAATTACTGTAGTTGCATGTCTCCCTTGTCCCTAGACTCTAGGGCTATCATTATGGTTACTATTATGCCTAATTATGCAGTGTATGTAGTCAATTCAGAGTTCGGATGTTTGTTTAGATCCTAAAACTTAATTAGGAGAGAAAATGACCTTACTACGCCCGTTTGAATTAGACTGACTACTAGTGGTATCTCTGCAATTCTAAATTCTCACTCTCTATTTATGCATGTTTTGTTACGCGAGATGATAAATATACATCCATGTCTTGCGTTTATTTGTTAGCGACGAACTGAGTTATTTTTTAGAAGATAGAAATGAGGAATTTTTTTTATTCAAAAATAAAATATTCTTGTAATCGAAAGTTATGAAATTAACCTTCAAAATGTAAAAATTATTAAAATATATTTTGTCTTTTTCAACAAAAAAAATTCATACAATAAAGAAAATAAATCCCTACAAAAATATGCTTAGTTACAAGGACGGATAGAAAGGGGGGTGACACCCTCCTTCGGAACCTTAATTATTATTGTTAAATTAATTATAACTTAGTTTGTTATTATTTGTTTTGTTAATTAACTAAAAAATAATTATGTTATTTTTTCCTCCTCTTAGTTCTGATGGGCTCATAGCTTAGTGACTTACCTTCCCACTTTTATATAAATTGGGTTTTTCCTTATTAAAAAATAAGAAGGAATAATATAGATTTTTCTTAGTTATTTTCTCTCTAGCCTTTTCAAATCTCTCAAATGATTGATTTCACAGTTTTTTTTTTTACAAATATATTAATGTTAACCTGATTCCTTGATTATAAAAAAACTAATTGATTTCACATACGATAGTGTAATGATAAGGATTACATAATTATATGATATTATGTTCTTTTATTTTTTGACAATCATATCAATTAAATTAATCTTGTATATTTTCCTTTATTAACTAGTTTCTGCCCTCTCTCTATATATAATTATATATAACTTGTATCATTAAACAAATCAATAAATAGTACACCTTTTACTCCACTTCTTTGTCTATTTTTTACTAATATTTTTTTGCATGTTTTTTTGCTAATACTTCATATTTTTTTTAAAGTAATTATTTTTTTGGTAATAGAAAGAAAGAAATAGAAAGGAAAGAAAACATGATTAGCGAAATATTTTCTTTTGTTTGTTTGGAAAGAAAATGGAAAGAAAAGTTATTTTATAGATTCAAAAATTTTAATTTTTCTTTCCTTTTAATTCAAATTTTGAAATTCTCCTTCCATTTTTTTTCCTTCCCTTTTTTTCTTTCGTAACCAAACATAGGGAAAAAGAAAAATAAAATTGCAGTTCCCCCTTTAACAAAGTTCTGGATCCATCCTTGCTTAATTAAGAAACTCAGTCAACTATTTATTTGGATTTCAGTCATCAGATAGGCGGGATAGTAAAGAAGGAAAGCTGAGTATTAGTGTTATTTTATAACTATTAAATTCTTTCTTCTCATTTTATTCATACCAAATGACTTTACATATTATTCTCTATCTATTTTTCACATATTTTCCTTAAATCAAATAATATTTTTTTTACTCTATTATTTATTTTTAAAATCATCTCTCTTCTATTTTTATCTACTTTATTTTTCTCTTTGCAACCAAATAAAGTCTTCAGGTGGATTGGGAGGGGGGAAAAATAGAAAAATATATAAACGTGATAAAAAAATAATGAGGTAAAAATAAAATAGAAGAAAAATGTGTCTATGTTAAATTTTTTTTTTTGTCATACTGTGTTTGGAAAAGTTTATTTCAAGAAAAATGAAATTAATTTTAAAGTTTATCATAAAGTTGTTCAAAGGTATTTCTAACTCTAATATGAATTAGCACACGTATTTAATATATCGTTCCCGGGTGAATAAGAACTTGATGAAAAACAGACGCTATTTAAGAATTTAATTAAAATACATTAATAATATAATTTTTATATCAACTATTCATAAAATATTATATTATTAATATTTTATAATTATTATTTAAAAAATAATGCTTAAAGTGCTTTTTAATTAGTGAACAGAATAAAAATATT
>PYAF01004289.1:3540800-3563165 GCA_007407185.1 Glycine tomentella | reverse complement strand
TGTTTGGAAAAGTTTATTTCAAGAAAAATGAAATTAATTTTAAAGTTTATCATAAAGTTGTTCAAAGGTATTTCTAACTCTAATATGAATTAGCACACGTATTTAATATATCGTTCCCGGGTGAATAAGAACTTGATGAAAAACAGACGCTATTTAAGAATTTAATTAAAATACATTAATAATATAATTTTTATATCAATTATTCATAAAATATTATGTTATTAATATTTTATAATAATTATTTAAAAATAATACTTAAAGTGCTTTTTAATTAGTGAATAGAATAAAAATATTTATAATATTAAAGTTAACCGCTCTATTTAAGTAAAGGGTAACTTGACGGGATATATATTTAATAATGATTGAGACAATATGAGTATAAAAAATATATATACTCAATTATGCAGTTAGACACACTTTGTCAACTCTTAAATATAATCTTACAAATTTGCAATATTCTAAAAAAAATGTAAAGCTGTAAGTTTTTTTTCTTTCTCGAAATCTCAATTTGGATTTAGATAATCTTACTTTAATTGGATCAAGAAAGTGATTTTGCTTTAATTTTTTTTTGAAAAAAAAAGTGATTTCATCATTGCGTATATGCATGTTTGTTCAAACACTAGTTGATTATCACATTAAATAAACAGTTGAAATCGTTTGTGTTTTGTTCCGCTTTAAATAAGTATGCTTTTTAAAAACAAATTACGTTAAATAAGGGAATTAATGTACAAATCATTATTTGTAGCTTTTTCTTGTGACACGGGTGTCATCAAATTAATGCAGAACTAAACATGTGCACGCAAAAAAAGAAAAGGATATAAGGTGTATATCCAAGGGCGGAAAGGCAGGTTTAATTTCTGGGCAATGATATCTTTCTCCAATCAATTGATGAAAATTTAGGTTAATAAATTCATTAAGAAATTTAATTAAATATATTTCATCGTATATTTTAATGTACTTTTCACATATTTTAAATAAAAATTATCATCGTTAAGATACTTAAAATTAAATATAAAAAAGTGTCTTAAATATTTGAGGCATCAAGCAAAGTTATGAGTAAGAGTTTTGCTTTGAGATTCGAGAACATGATTGAATGAGGTTCAAGACTTGTAACCTAGCTAGATAGAAGCAACGGACAATGGCATAACTCCAAGTCATCCCTTTATTGACACGTATTTAACGTTTATGTTAGGCCTTCCACAACTTGGAACAATGCCACAACATGTTTTTTTAATTAAAATAGCTAAGGATCTATACGTCCGATATGCATTCAAAAATAGCGCAAGTCAGTAAGAAATTCTCTTATCAAACATTCAATATTAAATGCATCTGAAAGTGGGAACACATAGTTAGAAAGAGAAGGGGCATTGTTTATGTGTATTGTGCAGTGTGGTAAATTTGGAAATGTAATAATAGTGTTTTTAGTGAAATGAAATGAAAATAAATTCAAATTTTAAACTAAAATAGATTGATATTATTTTACTTTTCTTTTTTTTTAACTGTAAACAACGAAGTTTAAGAACGGGGAATTTTTGTTTGGCTTTTGTGGAGGTTTCCCAGCAAAATCCAGCGTCTAATCAAATCAGATCGTGCTGTAAAAGCAACTTAGGCCTACACTAATAAATTAAGTAACGGTTGGTGAATTTTCATTGGCAAACGTCTTGTCATTCACACGTGTGGTCCAGCCACGTGGATCTTTCATGATGGCTCCATGGTAGCAATGATTGGCCATGTTGGCCACCCGCACGAGTGGCTGCTTTGTTTATGGTTTACGGCCTTATCTTTATGGGCCTCCGCTTCATTTTCGTTTTTACTTGCTATCATAATGCAGTAAATTTTAATTTAGGACAAAAAATTTAGATTTTTTATGTGTTTTTGGTTGTTTGATTCAAATTTGAGTTTCATTTTAGTAGTTTGCCTAATAAAACTAAGTTTACACATATATATTAGTGTAATTTTGATAATAATAATATTATTTTATAATTTTTAATTGAATAATATTTTTTTAAAATTCGTCATTAAATTGAAAATTCATATAAATCATATATACAAAATTTTATATTAATATAAAATTATTTATTATTTCTTTCATATAAATTAAAATCAAATTAATATAAATATATTAAAATATATTATTTGATTATCTTTTTCTTGTTATTTAATTTTAACAAATTTTGATACAAACTATCTTATTAATATATAGATATAATTTAACATTTGGATCAATAAAAATTATATTTTATATAAAATTATAGAAATGATATAATAATTTTTAAAATTACACTAATGTAATTTCATCTCTTATTTCTTAATCTCATTCGTGATGCATGATTATTGTTGGTCAAAATTTTTTACACATAAGTGAAAATCAAACACAAATTATTCTGTTAAATAAATTATTTTCTTCAATATATAAAGACAGTGAGACATTATACGCCGATGGTAATCATTTGTTTAGAAATAATTTTCTATTAATGTGGAAAAAGTTTCTAAGTTTAAAGAATACACTTATAAAGTATAAAATACGTTTGTATAAAGTAAAAATGAAGATTGATCAATATGAGAATTTTTAGGAAAAAGATTGGTAGACATCTTTATTCTAAATGAAACCAAATGAGAAAAAAAAAACAATATAAATATAAGTATGATAAATAATATAATATAATATAAAGAAATATATTATATATATATATATATATATATATATATATATATAAGCTCAAAAGGAACATCTATCCACCAATTATTTGTCGAATTTTCTTACTGCCTTCCAACGCTTTCGTAATTTGCTCGTACTTCATGTCGCGTTTCCTGTACATAAAACCAAATAAAACATTTTTGTCTCGAATCTACGACAAGATTTCCATGCGAAATCTTGTCTTCTTTTTTTCAACTAACTCTTTTGGGATTAGATGGGGTCACGTACGTCTCTGAATTTGAATGCACTTCTGTATTAAAATTTTGAATTCTCGTTTGAAAATTTATGAGTTATGGGTGTTTTTATTCTGTTTTTAGTTCAAAAAATCTGAACAAAATGTCCAAGAGTGGTTGCATGTGGTGATTTGGTATTTGTGCATTGATAAAGGCCAATGCAATGGAGGTTCTCGATTATTGGATGGATTGGCTGAAATGATAAGGTGGTTGTTCAGAGTGAAGGTTGTTTGTGGATTATAGTCATGGGGAGATAATGCAGACAGCAGAACAAAGCAGGTTACTACATTACTAGCCATGGTGATATGCCCATACACTCTTTAGTTTCCTTTATTATATATTACTGGCGGATTTGTTCACCTTTTTTTTTGTTAGAAAGATGAGAAAAATAAGAATAATTAATTTATAATCTAACACTATTTTAAAAAGCCAATTGAAATAGAAAAATTTATAATTACAATACATTAATAATAGTGTAAAATAAAAAGTTAATATGTCTTTATATGATGTTATAGATGCAACAAGCTAGTATCAATATACCGAATTATATCATCCAATTTAATATTATTTATTATGCTTATAATTTAAAAATTAAAGTATGTCTAGTCTATTTGGTCCGGATTTTTTTTTAACATATAAGTTATCAATAATATTATTAAATCTATCCAGCCTAACATTTCAACATACATGTGTCACCATTTTATTCAATTCTACCTTATATACTTTTTTTCTATCTTTGCATTATGCTTTTTCTATTTTTTCACACCGTGCCAAGCACGGGAGCCATTCTAGTTTTTTAAAAAATTGGCTTGCAACTCCACATTTTAACAAGAGGAGTACTTACCACCTATCATTATCTCACAATGATAATATGATAAATTAATGTTCTTATTTAATGGATGACGATTAATGATAGATACTAAAATTAAACAAAAATATATTAAAGAGTAAAATCAAAATAAGTTATATTCTAAATATAAAAATATATTTAAACCTTAATTATTTTATTATAAAAATGCTCTTAATTCTGAACATTTCCTCTTAGCTTAATAAATAGTAGATAAAATACATTATTGCTTTTAGGCTTTTTGCAAGTCTAACTTTGCATTATAGTAGTATAGAGTATTTTGGGAACCTTACTTTGCCTCTTCACATGTATAGCCAATAAATTTAAAGGTATAATTATATTACTAAATGATTTTTTTTTAAAGTAAAGCAAAGAAAAGATAGTTGAGAAGAAAATATATTTCTTAAAAGATAGTAGTAATTTTTCAAAATTAACATTACATCATCATTTATTTATTTCTAGATTTATAGTTTATCATTAATATATAAGAAATATAAATGAAAAAGTAATTAATGTTACATCGAAAAGTTAAGATGATAATTATTTTTGAATAATTTTTTTTCTTACAAAACAATTATAATATAATGGAGAGAGTAACAGATAAAAAAACAATTTTAAAAACCATTCAAATTATACTAATAATAAAGATATTTCGGAAAATTTACTAAAGTCATATATTCATCTTCAAACTTAATATAAAATAACAATTGGAAATAAGAAAAATAGAATCGATTTCGGCAACAAAAACTCCAAATTCAATCCCAAATACACCAATATTATTTTGATGGATAAATAACTAAATTTGTCTCAAAAGTGTGATATTGTAATAAATTATTCCCTGTAAGATGAAAATGCATATTTAATTTCTAAATGTGTAAAAATTATAATAAAATAGTCCAATTTTTAAATTTCTGAGACTATTTCATTAAGTTATAATATTTAAAGATAAATTTGACAATAATAAGTTATATTTTTTAAAATTAATTTAATATTAAATTACAAAATTTCAATACTAATTTATTATTAAATTATTTGTATGATTAATGTATCATATTTTTATATATTTAAAAATAAAGTTTTATTTTTATTTTTTTAAAATTAATTTAGCACTATATCACATTTTTAAAGATAAATTTAGCTGTTTACCTATTTTGATTTACGGATGCCAAATGTTTTTGCTTATTTTATCGCAGATGCATGTGCGTTTTTATAAAGATTAGGAATAGAAGTAGGCAGATGCGACTGTGAATGAGAATGCTCAATTGCACATGAATGATCATGATGCAATAACGCGGGTTGAAATAGGCATCCATGATAATTAGTAGTATTTATAGGGCGACAGAGAAATTTGAGCATTGAGATAAATAAAGGTATATAGTTCCACGACAATTTAATTGATTTGATTGGGCACTTGTTTATATTGTATTTTTTTCTATCTTTTTCTGATACAATGTGTTTTGATAAAAATCGACATCCATAATTTTTAATATGATAATTACTCGTTATTTCTTTTTTAGAGTCCATCCTATCTTGATTTGGCTTAAAAAAAATTGTTTTCAACTATCCAATTTTCAAATTTTGTTTTTTGAGTTGACTTCTTCATTTTAATTGTTAAATATTGATCATTAATCATCAGTTATCAATTACATATAGGTTAATATGTAACTATTTTTTTTTACAAATATGTCACTTTTTACTTTAATCATTGTATATTTTCTAATTAATATTTCTTGTAGATATGTTATTTTTTTAATCTCTAAAAATAAATTTCTATTTATTTTAATCCCTAAAAATATGTCATTTTTTAGTCTCTAGTTATATTATTATTGATATCATTATTTATTAACAATAATTTTTAAAGACATCATGGTTTATTGCGTCAATACTTAATGAATTTCATTAACAACACAAACTAAAATAAAATAAAAATTTACAAGGACTAAATTCAGGAAAAAAGCTTTAAAGAACAAAAATCAAAACTCCTTATTTTATAGGGATCAAATGTTATTTAAGTCTATAATAAATAAAAGACAAATATATTTGTTTTTTTTTATAAATAAATCATAATTAATCAACTAGTTAAAAGTAAATAATTATTTATGCTTAACCTGTTTGTACATTATATAAAAATTTATCTAGAAACAATATGAGTAAAACTAATAACTTTAAAGCTTTAAAGACAAAACACAATACAGATTTTGTTGGGTATTGGCTATCATTCCTTGCAAATAGATTAATGCATGTTTTAATTAAATTCGAAAGAATTCAAAATATCTTTAATTTTTAAAATATTCTGTTTTCATTTTTCATCAGAATCCGTAATTTATAAAGTACTTTTTTGAAACTTTAATCCAAACATAATATTAGTTATCCGCTTGATACAAATAACACAGACATATATAGGTAAGTAGCACTTCAACTTCTTGACAGTTGTTGTCACCAGCTACCATACGCGCTGCAATGAGAATGAAACACTAAGTTAGTAGGTCTAGGATCTCTAATGAGATTTGAGAAACAATTTCTGGGGTCCATGCCCAACTGAATTATTTTCTGTGGGTTCCACGAGTGCCCATGAAATTAAATGTTATATGTTACTACTATGTTACATGCAGATCAAAATTCATTGACGCCGACATATGATTAAGCCCGTGACTGCTGCTGTTTACACCATCGAATAGGTTCCGTGCAGTTTAGTTGGACCACATAGACAACCAACTATGTATATTTAGATATGTGTATCTCATACACTGCAAAAGAAAATATTATACACTATTGGTATACTATTGAATTGATCTCCATTACTATATTTTTTATCTATCAATTCAATTATTAATATATATATCACGTGTTTAACCATGTTAGTAAAATAATTCATTATGCTAATAAAAAATTATGTGTATACTAATAGCTCAATTTCTGTTATTTTTTAACATATTATAATTCATTAAGGTTATATTTAACAAAGCTTACGGCAAGTTAGTAGTTAAAAATTGAAAAATTAATTTATTTAAATTATAAATGTTTGATAAAATTAATTATTAAAATACATGAAAAATATAAAATAATAAAATCATAATCTGTTTAAATATAACCTAAATATTAATATATTACATCATTAGAATAATAATTTAATTTCTGTTAGATAAATGTTATATCGATAGAGACATGTCTAACATTTAACATATTTAATCTATTATTAAATGATATCTATTACTAGCATATACTTTTCCCGAGTGTACACCATGATTTAAATATACTTTTCAATTCGTCTATGTAGTGCTTTTTTTTTCCTTGCAAACTTTTCTTTTTAGCTTTCTTTATTTTGTTTTTGGTTTTTAAAATATTTTAAATAAAACTTTGAATAATAAAAAATACTTTAAATAGTAAAATAAAATATTTAAATTATTTTAAGAAAAAAAAAAACAATTACAATTTGCAGAGGTTAAAACAAAAAAAAATTACAAGAGTGAAAACAAGAATTGGTAGAGATAAAAAAAAAATTAAATCTTTAAATATAAATTTTTTGTATATTGTATTTATTTTTACAATTTATATGTTGATATTTTATATAATTTTTTTATTTACAATTGCTATGATTATTTACTTTTTTAATTTAGATACTGTTTATGGTTTATATAATAATATATTTTCATGTAAAGTTTATTTAATTGCATCACAGACATTTGTATAAAATTGAAAAATAAATATACTTTCATATAATTTTTCTTATTATTGTGTAATTTAAATATTTATTTTAATGATTTATATATTAACACTTTTTATGTAATGTTTCGATCCCCTATGATGTGTGTATTTATTCTTGAGATTTAACAAATAGTATATTTTAATGTAATAATTTTTTTCCCGCATTTCACACCTAATCATGAAACTTGTATGTGTATTTATCCGGTAGCACATGTGCTTTATGAAAATATTTAAAATAATGTAATTTTTTATTATAGGAAATATAAAATTTGCATAAAGAAATGTCTAATCAAAACACTTAGAATTTTGAAATTATTCATCAAAATAAATGAATGGTTTTCACATTTACGTTTTGAATAAATAAATTTTTTTTAAGTACAACTTCTTCATTTTAAAATAGTTATAAACTATTTTACCTTTTTTAAACATTTAAATTAATTCTATACACAATTTTGATACATCCATTTTCTTATATTAGATCTTTAACTAGCCCATCCAATTTTATTTTTTTAATCAGCAAATTAATATATTAATAAAAAGGCACAAGGGAATAGGGATGTGCAACCCATAACAGATTACAAGGGAACAAACCAAGAAGTACTAGACTCCTCTACATCTACTGATACAATGCTGATCAAATTTGAACCCTGACCCCTTAACTAGCCCTCCAATCTGTACGCAACTAAAACTTTCATCTTGTGCCTCTATCGAAACAATCAGCAGTAACACTAATATTTGGAAGATATCATTTTGTTTTAAGTAGCTTTTCGTTAAAATTTGAATAAGATTTTTTTTATACAGATTCTATTATATTAAAATTGAATATGTTTTGATTGATAAAATTTCTTTTAACTTTTTTGCAACAGAGAGGATTAATTGATGTTAGGTGTCATATTAAACTCAAATTAAAATATTATCAATCTTTTAAGAATTTAAGTTTATGTTTTAAAAAATAATTGAAACAAATAATTATCACTTATAATAAAAACTGAAGAACTTATCGCAGTCAAAGCCCTTCCGATTTTTGTCTGGCTATTTAAGCATAGAGGAGTGTTGGTAATATATTCCTTTTAATGCATATCCTACTTTATTATTGATTAACATTTATTAAAAAATACAAAACCAAGACATATTCATTAAGTGAGAAGTGAAAACACCAAAATTTATAATTTCTAATAAATTTCAATTTATAATAAAGAGTGTATTTAAAAAAGGGAAAGAAATTGTGTTGTTAGTATTTTTTTTCTTGGACATGCTTGATTCTTTTCTTCATTTTTATTTTATAAAACGATTTTTTATTATCAATTTTGTGCTATTTAGTAATTAATTTTTCATTTAAGATCTTTTTAAGTTTTGAAAATTAATTTTAAAGTAGTGTTTTAAAATCCTAAAGAAATTTTTTTTGTAATCTTGTTCAACATTCCTTTTAATTCTACATTATCTTTTGTATCTTGTACCACTTTCTATCAGTCTAAAAACATTGTTTGAAAATAAAAATCAAACATACTCTTAATTCGTGATATATTTCCACAAGAACAGCAAGTATTCCTGTCTAACAAGTTAACAGAAGAAGATATCACTTTATAGTTTATACTTTCCATTCACCCAGCCATTTCGAAAAGAAGGGGAAGAAAAAAAAAGGAAAAAAAAAATGATGAAGTAAGAAGGAAGCAGAAAGGAAAAGCCAAAGTATCAATTAATCCCTGCATGCCTGGAACCTCTCCGAAAATCAGAATAGGGGAGAGCGAAGGAAAAAAACAAAAGAGAAGAAAAGCAACACTGCTTGGTAGTACTTAGTACTTAGTAGGGTGGGTTTAGCCTAAAGTATGATGGAATAGAAGAAAGGTAGCACATAGATTTTTTTTTTTTAAGAAAGGAAGAAATAATTAGGTTAATGAAATATAATTAATTAAACATAAACAAAATTAAAATTGTAAAGCTTACTGTTTTCCAAAGTGTAAAGCCAATTTGCTGGTTGCTACTTTCCGCTGTTTTCTCCTAAAGTCAGAAGAGAAGCTTATAAAAGCACCCTATTGGCTTCACGATCTCATTAGCTCCGATTTCATTGAAAAACCACCTTCTTTGATCATTTTATTACGCCATAAAATGGAAGCTCCTTTTCAGCCCATGTTAAACCTTTTCTAGTTTTCTCTTTTCTTATACACACACACAAACACACAATACAACACAAGTCACATTTTTTTTGGCTTAAAGCAGAGAGAGAGAGAGAGAGAGAGAGAGAGAGGTTAGAAAGATCAGAATCAGACAGGCTAGCTTAGCTCCATGTCTGACTCACTCCTAACTTTTCATTCTCTTTCAACCATTCTTGCTCTTCTCCCAATCTTCATCTTCATTCTCATCAAAAGAAAGCAAAGCAAACCCAGGCTCAACCTTCCCCCAGGTAACATGGGTTGGCCATTTCTTGGTGAAACCATTGGCTATTTGAAGCCTTATTCTGCCACCACAATAGGGGAATTCATGGAGCAACACATAGCAAGGTAAAATAACTACCCACTTACCAAGAGGAATTGAGTCTAGCATAAGGGACCAGTCTCCCGCATCCTGGTGAACTAAGGTTTAAATCCTCGCTGCTGGAAGAGGTGTTCATATTTAGTGTCTGATTGTGTCTCCAATAGGATTGCCTCGGAAGGAAGAGACTTGTCCGAAATAAAAAAAAAAAAAACCCTACTCACTTAACACAATCTTTAGAGGGAACTCTATCACTCTAATTAACATGCCAAATGTTTGTCCTCAGGTATGGAACAATTTACAAGTCAAAACTGTTTGGGGAGCCAGCAATAGTGTCAGCAGATGCAGGACTCAACAGGTTCATTCTACAGAACGAAGGGAAATTGTTCGAGTGCAGCTATCCCAGAAGCATTGGTGGAATACTAGGAAAATGGTCCATGTTGGTCTTAGTTGGTGACATGCATAGAGACATGCGGGTTATATCGCTAAACTTTCTAAGCCACGCCAGGCTCAGAACACACCTCTTGAAAGAGGTGGAGAAGCAATCCCTCTTGGTTCTAAACACTTGGAACCAAAATTCCACGTTCTCCGCCCAAGATGAAGCAAAGAAGGTATTTTTTATTTCATATTTAATACACATGAGTCAAATAAAAAGAGCATAAAAGGGGTGTTTCATATTCATGTCACTTTCAATTTTCAATTGGCTTTCATAAATCGCAGTTCACCTTCAATTTGATGGCCAAGCATATCATGAGCATGGATCCTGGGGATATAGAGACAGAGCATCTAAAGAAGGAGTACGTCACTTTCATGAAAGGGGTGGTATCCGCGCCATTGAATTTACCTGGAACTGCATACCGAAAGGCATTGAAGGTAACAACTAATAATAATTATTTAGAGAACTTTATTTATTTATTTTTTCTAATTTTAGTAGTGTTTTTTTTTTTTTTTAATATTGTCATGTGATATTTGCCTATGTTTTACAGTCTAGGTCCATTATACTAAAGTTCATAGAGGGGAAAATGGAAGAGAGAGTTAGAAGAATCCAAGAGGGGAATGAAAGTTTGGAGGAAGATGATCTTCTAAATTGGGTTTTGAAGAATTCAAATCTTTCAACGGAGCAGATTCTTGACTTGATTCTCAGCTTGCTCTTCGCTGGCCATGAAACTTCGTCGGTAGCCATAGCTCTAGCCATTTACTTCTTACCCAGTTGTCCTCAAGCTATACAGCAGTTAAGGGTAAGCAAGTACAACCATGATATCACGTGGAATATTATCTATTAACACTTTTCTGACCCTGTTCACCTTCTTACACATACCACTTGACTCAAAATTTTACTAATCATAATTAGTTTTCTCATTTTTGGGAAAAAAATAATAGGAAGAACACAGAGAAATTGCCAGAGCCAAAAAGCAAGCAGGGGAAGTTGAACTCACTTGGGATGACTACAAACGAATGGAATTTACTCATTGTGTAAGTGGCATGATAATAAATGAATTATGGCGGTCTACTTGTCTTTTTTTATTTTATTTTATTTTATGTATAGTAATTACTATTATTATTATTTGATGAATATGTTGGTAGTTAGCTATATTATATGGCATGATGAAACCGTTTAAAGTGTTCACATCAGAACAGCATTATCAGTAAATTTGATAACACAAAATTATAAGGAATAAGAAAAAAATATAATATTTATGTAAAGTAATTAATTAGATTATGTTTGTAACTATATAAAGTATTGTATTTATGAATTATTTGTTCTACTTTGTGAAGGTTGTGAACGAGACACTTAGGTTGGGAAATGTTGTGAGGTTTCTCCACAGGAAGGCTGTGAAAGATGTTAACTATAAAGGTATGTTTGGAATGTATAGAATGAGTATTTTTTTAAGTAGAAAGATGAAGAAAAAAAATTTTGTGGAAAAAGAAAAAGAATCAGGAAAGATAAAAAAGGGGAGTTAAAGTTGCCGGAAATCGAATTGAAAATGTTGTTTGTGTTTGAAAGGTTATGACATTCCATGTGGGTGGAAAGTCCTTCCGGTGATTGCAGCCGTGCATCTGGATCCTTCACTTTTTGACCAACCTCAACACTTCAATCCATGGAGATGGCAGGTCAGTTCTACTTATAACTATAGACAGCACGCGTTGTATAATTATTATTATTGTGCATCCTTTTTTATTTTCTTCTTCTTTTCTTAAAGCCAATGCTCAATATAAAATATTAATCTATTAGGAAAAGGAAAAAGAATAATAAGCAGAGGTCCCCAAGCACTTCAATTGGTCCTCTTGCACTGGATCCCCACATGCAATCACTGCCTCACTGGCTTCCTTTCCTTAAGGTGTGGTGTGAACAAAATTTAGTTGAAGTTCGGGGTCCGGATTTTGCCCAAAATGTCACCCCGTAATAGTTACAATATGGTTTCTAGGTCGTAGCTCATTTAGCTTCGTGACTTATCCTCCTTTCCAGAACAGAACACAAACAAGTTTTTACGTTCGGCGCTTCTGAATCAGACGCAACATAACGTACACACGCCGTACGCTTTGACAAAACTGAAAATAATGATTCATTTCATGTCATCCCTTTGATCATTCTATTTGACTTGGTCCTATCTAGCTACAGCCAATTAATACCTCCGTTCCAAATTACCAAACGTAGCCTTATATATAATTATTCATCACCAAACTAAGCACATGCTTCTAAAGTTCAAACCTAATAACCTATGGTAGCCCCCCGTAACTAAATTATTCACGAAAGGTCAAGATTCAGATGATTAATTAATAAATTAATTAACGTATCCCCTTAACAATGTTCATTGTTCAAGGAATGATTGGAGTTTATATTTCTTTTCAATTATTAATAACCTCTTTTTTTTATTAAAGAAAAACGTTGGACATACTAGATATAGATATGCTAGTTTTTTGGGTACGTATTAATTGGCACCGTGAAGGTTTATTTTTCACTTGATTTAGTGATGGTAAGAAATCATTGTCCGGAATGGCGAATAATCAAAGGATGTGGCCTACATGCACAATGGAGGATCAAGTGGGTCCATTCCCATGCATCTCAAACAGTGGAGAATGAGCATCTTCATCGTTTAAGGGTAGTGTCAAGTTTCACGAATAGGAAGGTGATAAGGGGTGAGAGCGTGGTGGTAAGAGTTGGGGTAGTGCCAGCCACCAAGTAATGTGTTTGAGAAGCAGTTGAATTTAACCTTTTACTTTGAAATATTTGCATTAAAAACGTTCAATTTTTCTGTTTGACGTGGTTTAATACTAATCCAAACACGCGTTACTAAAAGTAATACCATTAGCAACGAATTAACGATGATGATGTGGTGGGGAGACTTGAGATGATGAACTGTCATGATCAGCGAAGGGGGATGTTGTGAACAGTACGGACGTGGGTCCCAATGGATGCGATGATGATGAGCATGGCTCTTTTGTGAACGTGTGGGCAGGTCCTGAGGTTCCAGATCATTAAAGCCCATGTGGAAGTGGGCCTCACACCTGCACGTGCATATGTGCTTTTCTTTTTTCGCAACCTGGTCCTGCCCCGGCTCCTCTCCCCTTTTCTCCCACATTTATTTATATATTTAATCAAAAGTAAGTAAAAGTAAAATTAGCGAACATGTATATATCCAAGTGGGGAAAGCGATGACCCAACTGAGGATAACAATATGATGGTGACTTGGATATATATG
This sequence comes from Glycine tomentella, assembly GCA_007407185.1. NCBI lineage: Eukaryota > Viridiplantae > Streptophyta > Magnoliopsida > Fabales > Fabaceae > Glycine > Glycine tomentella. The sequence continues at coordinate 3,549,512 of PYAF01004289.1, read as the reverse complement.
TCCACGCTCTCAAGATGTAATATATGTATCCTGCTACCTATTTTTTGTGATATTATTATTATTATTGTTGTAGAGAACCATCCCATATCAATTAGATATAGACAGTTGCATTAATCAAGGAGGATTTTCTTTTTCACATTTTAATTGGATATTATTATTGATGTTGGTGGTGCAGAACAATGGTAGTCCTGGAAGTTGTCCAAGCAAGAACACAGCAAACAACTTCTTTCTTCCATTCGGAGGAGGACCACGATTATGTGCAGGATCAGAGTTAGCTAAGCTTGAAATGGCTGTTTTCATTCACCATCTCATTCTCAACTACCACTGGGAATTGGCTGATACCGATCAAGCTTTTGCCTACCCTTTTGTCGACTTCCCTAAAGGCCTACCCGTTAGAGTCCAAGCCCACTCTTTACTTTGAGAAAATCCACCCAATGCTTAGTTAGTTAGTTCACCCCACATATGTAATAACTCCAAGCCTAGCCAATAATAGAGTTACACCTCGGTCTAAATTAAACTACGTGAAGAATTTGAAGTTCCTCCAAGGGCATTCCATACAAATTAAAAGTATTTCCGACTTTCTCGCGTACGAAGGGAAGACAAATATTAAGTACAATTGTACAAAGACAGGCAATTAGGACCACTTCCCTTTCTTCTTCTTCCGTTTCCTTCAATTCCCCCTCTCTAGGCTGTAGTAGATTTTTACTGCCCTGTAAACCCCCACCCTCCCTCACATTGTACATTTTTATATATTCCTCCCAAATGCCCACCACGAGTGAGTATTTATTCATTTTTATTTTCCCACTATTGTATTGTAATCTACCTTTCTTACTATTTTATAATACGACTCCCAATTATCTTTTGTGTATAAATATCATTTACGTTCTGTTGCTTTCCTTCACTGCTCCATTACGCTAAGAGATTTGGTACACCACCGCGTACGTGTGACTTATGTGCGAGCCGTGCTAGACACAATTATGGAATATGTTATTCACATTTGAATCCAACAATGTTTATCATTATATTCACACACACAGCTTGCAAATCGGTTGTATTTTAAAATAATTTATCCGTTATTGGTTGGAGTCAAAAGAAGGGGAGGTTTGCAATCTGGGAGGCAATTTAATTTGTTGTTGGGTGGCTAGTGACTATAAATGTTGTAACGGGGTTTGGACAAACACGGCAGCCTTGGAAATTTAGTAGTACAATCATAAAGAAGAACCAAAATAAGATCTGAACTTTATGCGAGAGGCGTCTGAGTAACGATGGCATTGGCATGGCACCAATTGCACGCTAGCTTTGACTTTGCTGTAACGTGATTAATTAAGTAGACAGCGAAAGAGGAACTCGTGAAGACCCCACTCGAGGCTCCTCCATTCATCAGCATTCAGAATGTCGGGCACTCACTCACTCACTCACTCACTCTGCTCCTCACCCTTTCTTTACTTCCTTCTTTTTTAAGATTTTATTTATTATTATTCACATCAATGCTGCTGCTGGATTCATGAATCCTGTCGTATTTATATTCAATTTCAACTTTTTAATTTTTATAATTGTTTTATAAAATTATTTACTTGGAGGACTTTACTCATGATCGATAATCAACCACCATAAACTCAAAAGTTGTAGGAACAAATTGAACACCGACTTTTTTCTTTTTCTTGTTCTCTGTTATATATATCATGAAGGATGCATTAATTTAAACATTAAATAGCCAGCATAATATCTTGACTTGCCAAAAAATATTACTAGCGTTTTCCAATTTTCGAAAGTTTTATAGCATGTCTGAATAAATCTTGTAATTATCGTCAAAAAGAAAATGAAGAATCCTTATAATTTGGTATAAAATAGAAAGAAAAAAAAAATTCAGCTCATTCGGTCTACATCATTTTCACAAGAGAATGCCAAAATGGTGCGAAAAACTTTCGTATGAATGTTTGACACGGAACAAGTTGTTCGTATAAGTTAAAAAAAGAAAAGTCAGGACTACGCACAATTAAACTTAAAACACTTAATTAATCATTGTTACCCCTAAAAATGATTATGATGTTTTGCACAGATAAACTGCGTCGGCTGGATGGTGACTACTGACTCACTAGGCCATGTACTACTATGTGTAATTGTGAATTCTGTAAATATATGTTGTGTGTGGTTAAAAAGTCAACGCTGAAGTCAGAAATCAGATTAAAATTTACTTAAATAGCAAGTATCTCCATGCATGAACAGTGCCAAATTCTTGTCAGGTTATTATTTGCCATGTAGCGTCAATAATGTTAGGTTAACTTTCGCTTTCTGATCGTATTGATGTGTTTTCGTCCTCTCTTTAATTTTGAATATCTATGGCATACGGAGCTGCACGTTATTACGGATCCAAATGGGGATTCTTCGAAAAATGATAAATACGTAGTTCTCGGTGTCATAGAAAAAGTTTGGAAAGAAAAAAGAGGTAAAAAGATGGGTTGGGACTCAGTTAGGACACTATCAACCGTCTTCTTCAACTATATATAAAAAGCCAAAAATTGGCTGTTTCGTGCCTCTAACCTTTCAGGTTAAATAGTTATCAAGTTCAGAAAAGATCGACACTGTTTGTATTTTAACGAGGTTTACAAAAATATCCAGCCTAACAACAACAATTTGGATGGGGATGAGCATCAATAATTATGCATCGAAGAAAACAACTATTGCTTCCCTCAAAATCAAAAACAAATATTGAGTTCACCGACAAATCCAACCTCTCCTGGTCCCCGGGATAATGAATCAAATTACAAATTACATACTTTTATATATCAGTCAGTTAGAAGTTAGTTATTTTCTGTTGGCTTTCTAAACAGTTAGGATGTGTTTAGTTTAACAGAATTCAACATACACATATTTCTATACATGTTTCGTGACAAGTAAAAATTTAGAATTTTTTATTCAGTTGCTGTTTGGGAGTCTCTTAATAGAAAAATCAAACATGCTCTTAATCTGCCATCAAGTTTAAAATGAATATTTGCTTGATTTGCTTCACTCGCAATTTGTTGTGTATCACGTACGATGAAATGCAATTCAATGCATTTAGTTTCACCAATTCATGAATGTACCTTTCTAATTAATTAACGAATTAGAATTATCGTCTCAGAGGGTTTGTGACTTTGTATATATTCCTATATATATGTTAAGTTGCAAAAACGCAGTGATATTATTAGCTTTGGTGAAGCACGACAAAGGTCCATAATACAAGGCGTAATTGGATAAGCGTTTTTGTTCTTACTCATAACCGCATAAGCTTTATGAATTGACACCTAACAAGTTGTGGTGTTCTTTCCTTTGCGGTTCAATAATTCATGGTCTTATATTAAGTGTAAAGGGACTTCTGGCCCCAACAAAATGGGAAAATAATTGGTGAAAACCTAAATACCAGCTAGATGATATCCAAAGAGAGAGAGAGAGAGAGAGAGAAAATATGAATGATAGATGTTATGATGCAATGTAAAGAGAGATGGAGAAAAATAACTGAGTGTTGATGAAATATGAGACATGAGTGTTCATATATCATCACTCTTTAAAATGTGATTCAAGGATGCTTTAGATCTATATATGACAAGGTGCTGTAGATACTCCAAGCGGAAGATTAATAATTTAGTGACGGGCAATGAATTATTTTTGCAGAGAAAATGACTTTATTTCAAAAGTTCTCTGAATAATCTTTTGATTCAAAGTTTATATAGCTTCAAAATAAGTTCGTCGAAACAGAAATGTGTTACTGTTAACTTAGGAGTCTAAAGAGTTTTTGATGATCTTTTGAAATTTTTTTGCAAACAATATTTCTCCCTTTCCATGCTATAAGTCTTTTTATTTTTTTTTACGGTAACATCCTATAAGTCATTCAATAACAATTTACATTTGTCTCAACTTATGAAAAGAAATAAAACATGAAAAATGGGTTTTGAGAGGCCTTTCTCTACTCGGCCTAGACTCTTAGCCTTTGTTAAAATACTGGACCCCCAGCCCACTTCAATTTCATGTTCCAATTTGACATTTAAAACAAAACAAAAAACATTTATAATATACAAAATATTTTGATTTTTTTTTAAAATATTGGCGAAGGCCGCGCGTGGAATGGTTTCAGTTTATGATTTTTGATGTCCTATGCTTTATAGAAAGATCCACATCTTTATCGGTCTGTTCAACGCTGTTGATCCTGAAGTTGCTTCTAACAAAGAGGGTTTAATTGATATATTGTTCTTTTAATAATTCATAAAAATCTCATTATACCTATTTTCACATATTACCCTGTGACCATTATTTTAAAATTGATATAATGTTCTTTTAATAAAAAAAATCTTATTTATTTCACAATGATAACCCTGTGACCACTTGCCAATGCAACTTGGAGCAAAATAACATAAAGGCACGACTTGAACTCAAGTTTTATGTATATAACCAGAATCTTTACAATCTTGTTGGGTGGTTGGGAGAAGGTGGTGTTGGACGTTTGATGGCCAGGGTTGTGGGTGAGGGAAGGGGGTGTTGACTACTACACAAAGAAGGGTAGTTTTATCCTTTAATTATTATTATTTGGTGGTGCAGGAATAAAAAAGAGTGAATCAAGCAAAAACTAGATGCAGGAAGGAATTCCCCACTATCATAACTAAAACTACAAACCCATTGGCCATTATGGTTGGGTTAGTGCCCTTAACGTTACCACATAAAAAAGAATGAAAGTTCTTACTTTTACATTTGATCCAACGAGCATTTTTATTGGTTTTGGGCCTTTGCCCGTGAAAATTATTCAGATTTCTGGGGCATTGCTATTGGCACCAGCACCCCTAATGACTGTTTAGACTTCCTACTTCTTCAAGAGCATTTTTTTTACAAAAACATTCTTAACCTTTTGAGTTTTGACACCTCTCAAATACAAGAAAAACTTGTTTTTATTGTGTTATTTTTGTTTTAATAAAATTAAGACAACAAAAATAAGTTTCTACTATGTTAAAAAAAAAATAACACAGGAAATTTATTTTGATTGTATCGAATAATATTAAATATTTTCAATTACTTAAAATGTAGCATTAAATATTTTAATAATTTTGATATACTAGTAATTAAATTTTAACATTTTCACAAATAAACACACCGTTAGTTCTTAAAAATTGTAATTATAATGTAATGGTCTATCTATTATCATTTAATCAAAGTCAAATTAAATAGCTCCAGTGTTGCATTTGATCCACGTGTTCGCAATTGAAGCATCTCTCACCTTTCCCTTCGCGACGCCGTGAGAAACGAAAGCGAACAAAAAAAAAACAGAGTGGGTGGGAGGCACACGCACAAAGGCAGAGTCAGAATCTCCAATCTTCAACCGGAGACAAAGCTAGCTCCAACGAACGTAGTATAGTGTGCTACGAAAAATGTGGCGGTGCATCGCACGTGGACTCCGTGGACCTGCTTCCTCCAGATCCACCTCCAATCACTCACTTGGATCTCAACTTTCTAGATTCTTCTCTGTATGACTCCTCTCTTTCTTAGATTTTCCATTTAATTGATATTTAATCACTTCTCCTTTTTCTTTTACCTCGATTTCTTTTCATTTTTACCTTGTTGTATCTGTTAGATTAGATCTTTTTCCTGTCACTATATGTGGACGATGTTCTACTGAAGCTGAATCGTTTTACGTTTATTGCAAATTTTATGTGGATTTTGTTTTTTACTTAAGCTGAATCGATTTTCTGTGCTGTGCAGGGTGGGGCGAACTCCTCGTACACCGTGGTGGATCATACTTATGATGCTGTTGTTGTAGGAGCTGGTGGCGCGGGATTGAGAGCTGCCATTGGACTTTCTGAACACGGGTTCAATACTGCCTGTATTACCAAGCTCTTCCCAACTCGTTCACACACTGTTGCAGCTCAGGTATGATATGAGGGCTTTGCTAATTGCTATCACCTTTTTTTGGCTCGTTTATGCATATTGTGTATATGGACAGTTCTCTGTAACATTCGTATTGTGGCTATTTGTTTTGCTTTATGTTATTCGCTATTGGGTCTTTTGGTTGTTATACTTTGGTGTAACTACTAACCAGTATCCATGTGTAAAAATTATTTCATTGTTAAGTGTAATTTATGAAGAAAAAAAAGAGAGAGAAAGGAATCATGAATGATTGCATGAAGGCTATTGAATGATGAGTTCAATTAGATGAAATCAACAGTAGCTTCCTTAGGTTTGTAATATAAATTTTCTTTTATGTAAGTCATAGTATGCTTTGTGATGTGATTTAACTACAGTCTTGGATGACTTTCACACTGTCACCACTTACAGTCATAATTCATTCTTGTTTGACACTTCATTATTATTTTGGATACATGACACTTTAAACTTGGCTATATAATTATGTTCTGTATCAATGTCAATGATGGACAATGATTAAATCTTTCATCTGCAAGGTTTGTGCTTTTAAAAAATCATTTTGAGATTACCCCATACTGTATTGTTTTTTTCTGCTTGTACAGTTAGTTATCATGTAAACAGTATTGGATTCTGGCAACACTAACTCATGAGAATAAAATTCTGTATAGGGTGGTATAAATGCTGCTTTGGGAAATATGACTGAAGATGACTGGAGATGGCACATGTATGACACTGTCAAGGGAAGTGATTGGCTAGGTATAAAGTCACCAAATCTTTGAAATTTTACATCTCATATATCCCAAAAAATTTGATATATTCTAAGTAAAGATTTTGTTGTTAGTTGTTACAATAAGGCCTCTTTAGGGCTTTAGCCTTTAGGGTCTTAAAATATGTCTACTTCTAATGAAGAAGATATGCCCTGGGTTTGTTTACCTGAAATTGAAAAATGAAATTTGGTACTTTTCTTTCTAAAGAAGCTTTAGGGCTTTTGCTGATAATCTAAGTCCTCTTTAGATGCTTGAGCTAGTTTTTTTTCCCTCTTGTTTCTTAATTAATTCAAGCTCTATGGCCTACAGGAGACCAGGATGCCATCCAATATATGTGTAGGGAAGCACCAAAAGCAGTCATTGAGCTAGAGAATTACGGACTACCATTTTCCCGAACAGAGGATGGAAAAATATATCGACGTGCATTCGGTGGTCAAAGCTTAAACTATGGAAAAGGTTTATTCAGAATTGGTGTAGGTTGTTAGCCTTTTACTTTGACAGTAAATTTAATCTTGACATCCTTTTGTTGCTATGATGTAGGTGGTCAAGCTTACCGATGTGCATGTGCTGCTGATCGAACTGGACATGCTTTATTGCACACTCTCTATGGCCAAGCTATGAGACATAATACCCAGTTTTTTGTGGAATATTTTGCATTGGATCTTTTAATGAATAGTGATGGTAAGTTGTTGCAGAAAACATCTTGATTACACTTAATTTGCAATCAATTAAACTAATTAAGTCTTAGCATTCATGGGCCTTGATGATTAAATTTCCATGTGCTTCACATCACTTGATACAAATTGTAATTGTGTTATCTTTTTCAATGGTAATTGCCTTATTAAACAAGCATTCAATGGTGGGGGAAAAATGTTTGTCTTGGTTGATGATAAAATTAACTAATTTCTTTCTATATTGGATATGTAGGCACTTGCCAAGGAGTGATTGCCTTGAATATGGAGGATGGAACACTACATCGTTTCAAAGCTGCTTCAACAATTTTGGCCACAGGGGTAACAATTTTCTTGTGGATGTTTGCTGTTGATTTTTATTTTATTTTATTTCACTTATTTATGGATAGGTGAGATCTTCTATTCTGCTTCAGGGTTATGGTAGAGCATACTTCTCTGCAACCTCAGCACATACTTGTACTGGAGATGGCAATGCCATGGTTGCACGTGCTGGGATCCCTCTTGAGGTGTGCTTTTCCTTTTAGGTTGCTTTTCTATATTAAGATGATATCCTTTTGTCATTAGTCTTTTATCATTCACATGCTCGCCATAAATTTTGTAGGATTTGGAGTTTGTACAATTTCACCCAACAGGTATATATGGAGCAGGTTGCCTTATCACAGAAGGTGTGTAGTTTAAGTTCTATTTGCTACTTTTGCATGCCTTTTTTTTTCCACTTTACAAGCTCCTTGTCCAATTAAATTGGAATGCAGTGTTTTTCATTTTCTGATTTTTATTTTTGGAATCTTCAGGATCTCGTGGTGAAGGTGGAATTCTTAGGAATAGTGAGGGTGAGCGATTTATGGAACGATATGCCCCTACTGCAAAGGATCTTGCATCAAGAGATGTAGTTTCAAGAGCAATGACGATGGAGATTCGAGAAGGTCGTGGTGTAGGTATGTTGCCTTATACTGATATATCCATGTCTTTGTAAAAAGTTTATATTAACATATACATTGTTTGATTGCTATTAGATCATAAGTAATTGTTGCAGCAGCACTAAAATGAAAATCAGTGTTAATGCTGCATAACTTGTATGTAAAATTCTAGAGATAGTTTTTTTTTTTAATCCTACAAATGAATGAATCATCTGAGCTAGATGAAAATCATGACCTCTCTATTCACTATATTGGAAATTGAAAAATATTCATTTATCAATTAAGTTGGACAATTTGATGTTTTCATTTTTTAAGTAAGCTTGTATTAACTTTGGAAATTATTTGCAGGACCCCTGAAAGATCACATCTATCTCCACTTGAATCACTTACCCCCAGATGTGCTCAAAGAGAGACTTCCTGGCATCTCTGAAACTGCTGCTATTTTTGCTG
>PYAF01004289.1:3522268-3533695 GCA_007407185.1 Glycine tomentella | reverse complement strand
ATTAATGGTTAAGAATAAAAAATAAAATTCGTTGGATTATAAAATAATTATTCATTTTAATTATAATTATTATTTGAACTTCTATAAAGTTATAAATTATAAAAAAAATATTAATTATAGTTATTTTTAATTTTAAAATAATTAAAAATGAAATATAAAATTACAATTAAGATGATTTAAAAATATTTTAAAATTAATTTTTAAAAAATAATCATGACTTTAAAGTTGTAAAAAATTTATGATTTATATAAATAATTAAAAATTAAAAATGTTGGATTTTTATGATTTCACTATAAAAAAATTGAAGTCAAGAATTTTATGACTTCATATTCAAAAATCGTAAAAAAAACTATGATTTTACTCTTATTTAAGGATTAATTCAAAAAATACTATGATAAATTCCAAATGGAATTACCTTGATTCAAAAAAGTACCATGATTAATTCCAAATGGAATTACCTTGATCGAAACCCGTTATTTGTATAGGTTAAGATAAGCTTTCTTATTTTTTTGCATGTGTTTATTCTCGATGTCTTAGCCTAAAGTGGTTGGTTGAAGGTGTTTGGAAGTTGACATCTTCCAGTTTTATTGTGTGTATTTAAGCTGCTAAGGCTTATTTGCTTTTTTCTTTGTAAACATTTATAGCATCTCTGGTGCGTTTAATATATTTGTTGATTGCCGAAAAAGAAAAAAAAAAAAAAAACATAACTCGAGTATTATTTATTTTTATAATAATTAAAAAAATTGACTATATTTTATGTAAAGATTAATCGAGATTATGAATAGGTAATTTCAGACAGTTAAATAATTTCACGATGAAGGATTCTGACATTTTTAAGTTGACAAATGAGGACGTTGCTATAATGACAAGAATTATCCCTAGATATTTTGGGTACATATAGTCCCTCTTCTGATTCAGTGGATAAAGCAATTTAGACACAAGAGAGTCTGAAGTCTGAACTTCATTATGTTGAGATTGGCTAACGACCCCCCTATTTTGAGTATAAAGGGATTGAACTTGTTTTTATGAATTTATGAAAAATCATAAGTTGTCCCTAATATAATTGTCTTGTAATTAGTTATGGTTTAAAAGTTAAAAACTAAATAAGTTGGCCAAAAATTAACCAATAATTCAAACATGAAAGTCATAGAATAAAATATGTAAATTTTGTTTTATATTTGATTTATCTTAAAATTAGGAAAATAGAGCTACTTCGTATCTTTCTAAATTTTTTAAATAATAAAAAAATAGAAATTATAGAGTTAATAAAAATAACATAATAGAAAAGAATAATAATATAAAAATACTAAAAATTAATGTAAGTTAGAAGAAAATTTTAAAATTTTTAAAAAAATTAAAATATTATTTAGTAAAACGTGTATATCAAATGAAATAATTTTTATTATTAATAATTATAAATAAATGTTGGAGAGTTAGCTCCTATTAAGTTGTAACATATAACTTTATTTATCAGGAGTCAACACACCCCTGCTTGTTGGGTAGTTATTTAAGTGGTTTGTAGAGCATGCACTTTTTCTTGTGGCTGACGTCCATCACCACGTCCTCGACCAGCAAAACGATGAGTGGGATATCCAATTACAGTCCAGCATTTTGCTGGATCATGGTTGGTTTTCCCACAATGCGGGCAAGGAACGTGTTCCACTGGCTTTTCTGGATTCATATACTGTTGTGAGCTTCCCGCCTGAGTTTTAAAATTTGTTCGTGTTGCAAAGCTGACCACTTCAGCTCGTTCATCTTCCTGTCGCGCCATATCTTGGAGGGTACTTTCTTGGGTGATCGTTGCATAGACCTGGTTAGCATTGGGAAGTTTAGGATAATTAAGTATTTGGGTCCTTAATGTCCCAAACTTTGTATCATCCAGTCCCATAAGAAGCTGATACACCTTTTCCTTTTCAGCTTCTTCGTTGAGATGAGTAACAACAACACACTTCACCCCACATGCACACGATGGTTGGCTTTTGTTGCCATCTATCTCATCCCAAATGGCACGCAATTTTGTATAGTATGCTCCAGCACTCATTCATTGCTGTCTAATTCTGGTCAAGCTAGCCTTTAGCTGGTAAATTCTTGGCACATTAGATACTGAGTATCTTTCCTTAAGGTCCTCCCATAAGTCCTTTGCAGTGTCAAAGTCCTGAATATAAGGTTACAACTGAGACTCAATTATATTATGGATCCAACTATTCAGCATTGAGTTGCATTGTTTCCATGCAAACCCTTCATCAACATCATCCTCCTCTGGGTGCTTGACAGTTCCATCAATAAAGCCTAATTTATTCTTGGTCTTGAGAGCGTTTTTCATGGCCTTAGCCCACGCATCATAGTTGGCTTCTCCTCTCAAGACAACATTTGTTAACAACACACCAGGACCATCCGCATTACTAAGATAGTAAGGGGATTTAATATCACTGATGACCAACTTTCTGCTGCACCCTTCGTTATTTCGTTATTTGCTGTGTCTCAGAGTACTTGTGCGGAAGGTTTGAATGCTCTAATACCAAGATAAGAAATTGGTATCAACCTCACTTGATTAAATTCATGCTAGTATCAAAGATTATATACCAACTTTGTAACAAGCCTAAACTACAGCTACAGATCTTGCTATTATCCAACTAAACAAACTAGAACAAACTAAACAAACTTCAGTTACAACTAATATAAAGGATAATAATATAGTAGATAACAAATAAAGATATCTATTACAACTTAATAAGAGCTAACTTTCCAACAATAAAACAAAACAGAACATAAAATAAATAAAAAATAACATATTTTAATTTTATATTTTAAAAAATAGGATGTGTTACATACTAAACAGTAAACACCGCTAATAATGAGTTGCGAGAGTAGAAAGGACAATGATAATTGCTCAATCTTGACTCATCCTCTCCCTCTCGTAAACTCGCATATTTTTGCCTCGAATATATATTGACATATAATTGATCTATCAAAATATGATAAATACTGACAACATACTCTGTCTAACACATGCACATATCTAAATAAACCTCTCTCTCTCTATATATATATATGTATATGAATGCAGAATTATATTAAAAAAAAAACTCCAAGATTTGATGGAATCAGCACCTTTGAATATTTGACCCTGTACTGTATATGAGAATAATGCATATTTTTGCCCACTGCAGCCTTGACGAAAATAAATTGCATAGAATTGTTACAATCCGCCTAAACAGGATTGAAAGTTAAATTGTTGAGATAAAACCAAACTGTTGCTATGAAACGAACAACAGAGAGATTTAGACTTTTTAAGCCAATGGAGTGCCACACGTGCCACTGAGGTTTAAAGACCCTACAGAGGTTGGACATAAAAGGCATAGGTTGTCGGAGACATGGAATGAACATCTTCTAATTAAGTTCTAACAAGAAAGTCTTTGATGGTGCATAGGCCATCATTCAAAATTTCAAACAGAGTCAACAAAAATAATTGCCTCAAGCTGAAGAGGAACTGAAGCATAGAATTTAAAATATGTTCATGTAACAAGAGAATGGTGCCTATATTTCTTATTTTAATTTTGTTTTGTGCGGACACACACAAAAAAATATTTATATCTTGATACATTCAAATCGTTGGAAGTAAAGAGAGAATATGGTCACACCATAACTGGAGGAAGAGAATATTCGTGATACACTTAACACTTTCTATTAAATTGTATGAAATTTATTTTATATAGACACACTCAGAGACGTAAATCTCACTCTTTATTCAATGAATCTCGTTTGTTATTTAATAAAGTCTACATGCATTTTATTCAATATTGAAAAATATGTTATTGGCATTCCTAATAAAACGAAACAGAAAATAGTATGACACACCATGCTAGAAGTCCAATACTAAATTAAAGATTCTATTAGCCAATGGATGAAGCATAAATTTGGTGAAATCGTATGGGTGTTCAAGAGTTTTCCATTATGCCTTCCAAAAATAAAAATAAAATAAAAAATAAAATATATATATATATATATATATATATATATATATATATATATATATTGAGTTTCCCGTTATGAATGCATGCGCAAATCGTCAACAAAGCAAGGTGAAAGCATTGATTAATTTAAGTATCCTAGAGCAATAAGGGTGAGATCATAAGATGAATTCATTTTCCAAATGACAATTTCGTGGAGCATTACGGGTGACAATTTGCTAAATGCCTTTTGTTTTGTTTGCTAAGTACCCCAATAAACAATAAAACATATTTTTCTTATTTGTTCATAGAATAAAGATCTATGAAACAAATTAACCGTTTTATTCCATAAACAAATAAGGAAGATATACTCTACTGTTTATTGGATTACTTATAATATCTATTCAGAACAAAAAGCCAAATTATATAAATTATGTTTGAATAAAGAGTAAATTATATTAAAATCTTCTAAAATTTTTATGTAATTATGCATATAATTTCATCCAAACAAGACTATTTGAGTAATTATATGAAACTTTAGAGAATATTGGTCTAATTTACTTTTGAATAAATGTTAGTCAACTCCAAAAATATTTTGGTGAAATAAATTTATGTCTTTGTCTTACTTATATATTGGAAGTAGTGGTGAATGCAGGAATTCTATTGAAAAGGGTAAACATAAAAAAATTATATCTTAAATAAAAGTACTTCGAAAACAATACAAATCTAATATATAAAAAGAGGCAAACCGCAAACCACACACAGACAAATTGCAAACATGGTGGATTGATGAACAAACTAACAAAGTCTAATAAGTTTTAATAAAATAATTCACAATTTAAAACCAAAATCAAAACAATAATATAGAGCTAAAAGATAACGAAGATACAATAAGTTTTAGCTTGGAAAATCCAATTGAATAAAAAATCACGACGTCCAAATTGGATAATCAATCAAATTGACAACTCCACTGTAATAATAAATAAGTACATTTAAATCCTGGCAGAGAATTAAGACTCAGACTTGTCAAACGTTTCTATATGATCTCATAACAATTCTCTAAATGATGCAAACATAAACTCTCTAAAGCTCTAATATTATTTGGAATGGAATATATACTATAAATACAAAAATATGTTTTTATTTATACTAATTTAAGCATATGATTTTAACCAATTTTTGAATGCAATCCTAAAAATATTTTATCATATTATGCAATGTAATTTTAAAAATATTTTATTTTATGCAATACAATCTTAAAAATATTTTCTATCATGTAATACAATCTTAAGAATATTCTATCATATTTTTTAATATAATATTAAAAAATATTTTACCCTAATTTTGAATGCAATCTTAAAAAATATTTTATTTTATTATGTAATGTAATATTAAAGATTTCTATTATATTATGGAATATAATCTTAAAAATATTTTATCCTATTGTTTAATATAATATTAAAAAATATTATATCCTATTATATTATGTAATGTAATTTTTTTATTATCAAATATTTTTTTATTTTTAGTTTTTAATATATATATATAATAAAATTCATATTTATAAAATTTTAGAAGGGACGGTGGTCCACCCTAGTTGCCATGTATCCGCCTCTGATTGGAGGAAGTAGATAAAATGTGGGTTATATTAATTTTAACTGATTTTTTTTTAAAAAAAAACATAGTAGTTATGTCAGTGATTTATCCTTTTTTTTTTTTTCAAAACCCCCACCTTCTTATAAATAAAATGATAATGGCTTACCTTACTTTTTTACCTAAATCATGCCGATCTATAAAACTATTGTGAGTGACAAGATCAAACTTTGGACTATGTTTGTAAATTTCGTTTGTTTATGGTAAAATTGACTACTTTCGGAGTTTCAGTATTTTTACATGGGGAACATTGCATAATTCTATTATTTTTCAAAAAATAATTTATATTGTAATACTGTATTATTTTTAACTATTGATAAATTTTTAAATAAATATTTTTCTTAAACCAGAGTTGCATAACATGTTAATCTCATAATTTGAACATCTCATTTGATTTTCTAATTTTTATTATTTTAAATTTAAACTTTGAATTTGATTCGATTTAACAATTAATCCATTTTTTTTATCATATCTTTTATATTTGTCTATTTATTTTTTAACTACTTATCTTATTTTTAAATAAAATGTTATATTTTTAAAAAAATAACAGTAATTAAAAATAATTTTATATACCATACAAAATTATCTAATAAGATAAGTAACGGAAGTTACTACTTGTACTGCCCAAATACAAGTGTTTTTGTCACATCCCTCCTAAGTCGTAAAAACCTAAATTTTGGCTTGACTCATCCTTATTTACTCATCCCTGTTTTAATCGATTTGTGAAAGACAAAATAAAAAGGTTCTATTTTTTTATTATTTAAAAGAGTTGCATAATTAAAATCAAAATATTTTATACATTGTTTCTATCGAGAGAAAAAACCCATTACCTGTATCTATCTATATATTTTATACATTGTTTCTATTGAGAAAAAAATCCATTATATATATATTAAAAATGATACTCGATATTTTGTCTAGGAAAAAAAAGAAATATATTTATCTCTATAATAAAATCTATAAAAACGGAAGTCAAATATTTATCTAAAAAATGTTATTATCTATTTATCTTTGCTGTAAAAAGGGGTAAATTTTATCTAAATAATATTATTATCTTTATAATGAAAACAATAAAAGAACAAAATATATTGTTAAAAAGTATAAAAATTGATACTTAAATATTATTATCTCTAAAATTATATTTCACCAAATAAAAAAATCACCATTATATTAAAATATTATTTATTCTAAAAATTAGGGGTCAAGGCCCTCAAGCCCCACCCCTTAACATAGTTCTGCCCTTCAAAAAAGTTTAATTTAAAAGATAAATATAAGTTCAATAACTTAGCGAAAAAATCTAAAAATTTAATGAAAAAAAGTAAAATGGTTGACGAATGTTTCAAATAATTTTAATCTTATTTTCATATTATATTAATCTTTCTATGTATGACTAAAAGAAAAACAATAACCTACTAATATTTTTTTTATCAGTAATAACCTGCTAATATATGAGATCACTTTATCACTTATAATAGCTAAAAAAATCTATAATCTGCCACATTTTTTCTTATCTCAAATACACAGATAGAGATTGAGTATCTTATTCTAGAAGCTGGGATAATTTTATTATTTTATTTTATTAAATATAAAACATTGCAAAATAACCTTAATTTTAATAAATACCAAATAAACTTAAATTTATTACATTTTTAATTGAGTAAATATTTTATATAATAAATATTTAATAATAAATTAAAATATAAACGGCCAACAAATCTCTCGACCAATTCAGTCAACAATATATATTGATATTTATTTTGTTACAAAAAAAAATTATATTTATTTAGGACGTACAGATAACGATAACGCAATGCGACGCGACTTTGTGCGTAAGGACCACGTAACGTTGAATTGTTGGAACCTGGAAGCCAGCGCGTCATTGCCGCCTTTGTACCAAACCGCCATTACGCTACTCTTATTTTACCAAAATACCCCTCTATTATTGTAAAGGAACAGATAACAAACAGGTTTGCCCCACCGATAAATGAGCCGCACCTAACGTTACACGTCACCAAATCCTCACCGTCAACACAAGCAATCTCAACCGTCCGTGTTCCCAAAAACCCATTATAAAACAAAGCATAGGGCTCGCTCCTTTTTCTCATTCAGCGCCTCCTCGGCTCCAACCTTATCTTTATTCTCTTTCTTTCCCATTCCTCCCATCTGAAAAATTCAGATCTCGTTCTTTCTTCGTCTCCGTTACGCTTTTCTTGACCGGATCTGTATGGATCTTAACCAGATCTACACGCCGATGGTGGTTTTGTCCTGGTACGATGAATCTTTTATAGGAGTTTTGCTTTATATAGGTTCAATCCATCGTTATTAGCGTTTCTTGATATAGTTCTTTTGGTTAATCTTATAGGTCTAACATAGATCTGATGCATGGAGGCTCAGGTCTACCGTACAGAGGTGTGCGATTCACGTTCGTCTCTCTTTTGGAATCTGTTTCGTAGAAAGTCGTTTGGTCTTGCATATCGCATGGCTCTTGAGGTATTTTTTTGCAGGTGAAGTAGATAATCGATGAGAAGAACGCAGGTCCAGCCGCTTCCGCTTGTTCGATTGTTACAGACGCTTGTATCGGATTATTCTTGATTGATTCATAAGCAGCATGTCTTCCTCCGACTACAGATGTTGCAGATCACGGATGTTGTAAAATTAGTGTATGATGTGAAGCTATGGGGTGGAAAATATGTGGATGTAGGAGATTTCGGGACGAAAGGCCTCAAAACGCTTCGTCGTTTGTGGCTATTGAGTCCTGAGTGATCTTGTCATCCGACCTTTGCCATGACAGGTGCGCTTGCATGGCAGGTCAAAAAATGTTAATAAAAAAAGTTTTATTGGTTTAGGGAGAGATCGCACGGGAGTTGCCCGGGGTCTCTCTCTCGTGTGGTGTGTGGTGTTTGCTGTGCTCTCCTTTTCGTTATACCTTTTATTATTACCTTTCTGTCGCTCCACTCCGTATTACGAGATCAGAGGGATACATCAGAGGATTCGCACCAACTCCTATCGAATAAGGTATTTGTTGTCAATTTATATTCGAAAGGGTTAGGATATTCAATTTTACTTTAAAGATAAAATCAACGATAGATATAGTTTTAGGATTAATCATCGGTTTAGTTGTAGCTGGAACAATGGTTTCTTTTAATGAAATCCTATTAATAACAACGAGTTTGGGTTTTTAATGATAACATCAAATTTCTGTATGGTAAAACGACTTTGGGTATGCTAGGTGGATTTCTGAAAGGTAAAACGACTTTTAGGTTTTTAATGGTAATATCAATTTTTTTAACGGTAACATCAAAATTTTGCAAGATTTTTTAACGGGAACATCAAATTTTTGGAAGATTTTTTAACTGTAACATCAATTTTCTGAAAGGTAAAACGAGTTTGGGTTTTTAATGGGAACAACAATTTTCTGAGGTAAAACGTGTTTGGGTTTTTAATGATAATGTAACCATGAATCTGATAACAGCTATGATCGTTGTACATTATTATTAAATTGAGGCAACGGATTTAATCTCAAGTGTCTTGATTTCATATTAGCTGCCTGCTGCGACATAATTTTTGCATAATTTTAATATTCAGTCTTGTTTGATAGAAATTGTGAAGATGGAGACTAACAGTTATCATTGTATCAGCTATGTTGTGCCCTGACTCAGTTAACATTGTATTATTTGTTTCTTTATATTCAGTATACATATAATTATAAATTAACAAGAGGATTTTGAGAAGTTAATTTTGACCGAAATTCTTATTGAGAACCCCAAGAAACAGGCTCCCAAATTAACAAATCGATATGACCTTCCTGTTTTCAAGGTCTCACTTATTAACGAGTTCAATTTTCAATAATTTCTGTTATCTGCTTTTGAGGATGACTAACGGATTTATATTACAGGAGGTTTTCATGTTCTACGAACACAAAAAAAAATTGCCAAGTTTTGAAATGAAGTTGTGTTTTTATTTTTACTTTTTCTGTATCCCATGTTTGATGTATTTCAGAAATTAAGTACACAGTTTTATTGTATTTCAGTTATTCTCTATAACATAGTTTATTGTATTATATTTATGATGTTTATATTGTTCCGAGTCGCATGAATTATTGAAAATCATGCCAGTTAGACGATTTACAGGTTAATTGAGCCACACCAATATAAAATATTAACCCATAAGTTAGTTTTAAACTTTTTTTGGTCCCCTCTTTTTCTTGTAGGGATATTAATATTTTAAAATTAAAGAATAAAAAATACTTCAGTATTTATGATATACTAATAGACTGGATTTGTTATTAACTTGGTTTGGTTATTTAAGCAAAACAATGTTAGAAATTTTTTCAATAGGCCAAACCTCCCTTTAAGCAACACCAAAATCTTCATTTGGACTTTTTTGTTTTTGTTATTAGCAGTTGTATCGGATCAGGTCGGTTTTAAATAAATTTATTTATTGAAAATTTTTTAATTTGATTTTTGGAGAATGGATAGATTTTTACTCACATAATGTTAAAACTTTATCTCGACTTTCTTGTTCGTTTTTAGATACAGTTATCGGAGCAGTTCGGTTTTTAAAAATTAATTTTTTAATAACATTTTTTTTAATTTGGTTTTTGAAATATGAATACTTTTTTATTCGAATGATGTTAACTATATATTTATATAATAGATATTTTAAAATTTTTAATATATATTAAATCAAATCTGAAATTTTAAATTCTTTAATATATATTGGTCCAATATTGGTTGATCAATATCTTGGGATAATCAATGATCGGACCGTCAATTATCCTTGGGATGGAAGGATCAACATGGGGACTTGATTTTTTATATTGAATTTGTGCCTGTATGTTTTTTGGGATTTTTAGTCTTCTGAACATTTATTACAACTGCAAACAAAGCACAATTTTAAGAACCACGGGTAAAGCTGGGGCTAAAAGCAGTAGTAGGTGTGGGTTAGTGGAATAATTAGAATTAGATTAGAATTAAAAAATTGTTATAATGTCGACAATTTTTTTGAATTTGTTTTCGATTATGCCACTGTTTACTAAACAAGTACTAATTGTGTTGTTAATTAGTGATTTACTTTTTCTTATACGTAACTTCCTATAGTCGGTGTAGTGGGAGTCGTGACTTTCAAGTATATATATGTGGTAGATCTTTATTGTTAATCAAGTATTTTTATACGGTGCGCATGTCATCTTAGGGAGACTTCAAAGTATAAAAATTCGTGGTTTGTACTTTCTGTGATTATTACGTTGATAGATCTGTTAGCTCAAAATGGTAGAGCGATCAGAGTATATTTTGTCAACTGAC
This sequence comes from Glycine tomentella, assembly GCA_007407185.1. Classification (NCBI taxonomy): domain Eukaryota; kingdom Viridiplantae; phylum Streptophyta; class Magnoliopsida; order Fabales; family Fabaceae; genus Glycine; species Glycine tomentella. The sequence goes on along the minus strand of PYAF01004289.1, from coordinate 3,522,789 downwards.
TTGACAATATGCACTGGTAGGATGGTGGTTCGAATCCACCCAGATCTGCATGATGAAAAATTGTTATTATGAAAAGTAATTTAACATGGTTTGAAAGAAGGTAATCTCAATCATGTAAGATTATTCTTTTTAAATCAAAGTATGGTCATTCGTATGAATGAATTTATGGATTTGGATTTTTTAAATTTTGAATTTTAACTTAATCAATTTGAAGATGATTTTTTTATAAAAAAATCAGTTTACTAAGTGTAGTTTGATAAGAGAAAAAAGATTTGGAAAATTTGGATTCACAATGTTAGGTATATTTCAACAAATAATATTTTAGAAGTTTTTTTTTCAGATATTTTTTCATTTCTTTACTGCAAAAAAGATAGGGAATTCAAGTTTAAATATGTTTTTATACAACTTATCCTCAGTCAAGGTTAATCTTTGTCCAAAAATATCATTTATGTATCTTATTATTTTTTCTTATTTTAGAAGATGTAAAAAATCTGCTTATTTATTTTTACACATCTTTATCT
>PYAF01004289.1:3489948-3522168 GCA_007407185.1 Glycine tomentella | reverse complement strand
GTTGCGTTAACATTCAACGTCAAATAAATTAGACTATAAAACTATTAATATTTTGTTTTTCAAAAATTTAATTTAAGAATATTATAATATTTTATTATTTAATTTAAAAAATAAAATATTTTCTCTACTAATTTCTTTTTCAAAATTCTCTCATTATATATACATATGAAAAATATTTTTTAATATTTTTTAAAGTTAAATGATAAAATAAGATAATGTACTTTTGAAAGCAAAAAATTTAATAATTTTTTAGTCCAATTTTTTGTTATGTTAAATGTTAATCTATTCCAACTATGATAGATATTAGTATTTTTCGTAAATCAAACAATTAATATTTGTGAACTCATTTTGAAATTGATTAGTGTAAGTTTACACACTTGGTACATATGTTAAGGATAACGAGAAACACACACTCTATATACCACCAATTTAGGGTGTAAGGAGTGCAGAAAAGAGAGAAGAAAAAAAGTAACAAGTGTGACAAGTCATATTACTCAAATCTTAAATGGTTAGAGTAATTCACCACAAAACATAACAGACATTTGTTTATTAATTTCTTTTCTAGAATCATTGAATTATCAATTTTGAGAGTGTTTACATCTATAGGACAAACCAGACTTACAAAAGCAAAGATGAATTCCAAACATAAATTTACAAAAAACAGAACAGCTGATTACAAAACCTTCTCAGTTTTCACGTTTTAGCCTTGAAAACACAAAAACCAGAGAAAAACCCATCACACCAACTGGGGTTAGATCTAACAGAAAGAGCTGGTCCATCCAGTACGTGGCAAACTAAGATTTGAATCTCGTTGTGTCAACAATTAATATTGTGTCGAACAGAATTGCTTCCGAAGAAGAAAAACACATCACCATCTCTGAATTGGCCACCGTCTATCTGGATCGGGAAGCCAAGAAGAGCGTTTCTTCTCCTTCTTTACCACTGTCTCGGCCACCCTATTAGGCTCTCCGTGAGGAGTGGAAACTCTTATGAAGGAGAAAACCTTACCAAAAAGCCCCACAGTACTCCTTTTAAGCTTCTTCTGCTTATCACTGAAATCATATTCCCCACTTAGCCTCAACGATTGTGAGAGTCTCTCATAGCCAGCGATTTTGGCACATTCCGAACTTACAGATTCAGACGAAAACAGTATGTGGTGTGACCTTGACAACCTGAAGCTTCTGCTAAATTCCATCAACCTTAAACTTGAGGTTTATTCTGGTCGTGTTTTTTTTCTTTTGCTTTCTGGTTCCAAGTTGGTTGTGTTCATGAAATTATGGTATTTTGGTCAATGATGAATGGTGGGGGTGTAATTAGTTGGGAGATGTTATTTAATTGCAGATTCCTTTAATCGGTACAAGGAAGCGAGGGTCAACTTTGGATTGACATTATTCAATTGCTGCTTGATGGGTTGCTTGAGTGTGACATTAGTGTTTGCAAAACCATAATATATTTGGATGTTTATCTCTCGATATCGCTCTGTCTTACCTTAGAATTGTTGTTTTTGACTTTTCTCCGCGTAGTGGAATTCAATGATCAAAATCAAACTTCGTGAGGTCGTGTCAGCGAAAGCAAAGGCAACTCAAAGGAGAATGAATGATTGGGCTGGATCATAGAGGTGGTGAGACGTGAGTCTTGCCTTCCGAGTTCAGAATATAGATCCTTGGTCTGAAGATTTCATAAAAATGACTCTGTGGTCTTAAATAAATTTTAGTCGAAAAAAATAGTGTTTTTTAAAAAAATAGGAGGAAAACCCAGAATTATCAGCAGAGTGATTCCTCGTATCAAGATGCAAAGATGATTTATTCTTTTGTTTTTAAGCCATCTTTCGTTTGGTAAGTTCCTCATATATTTTGCGTGTTCAATTAAAGCTCTAAGTATTCTAGCTTAAGGTGCAAGACCAAGTAAACTGATGGAAGAAAATTAGGATTACTGACATTACAAGGTTAGTATCTCCTCTCCACTCTTAACACTCTTCCATCAAGAGCTCACTTGTAAGAGGTGTACGAGGAAAAAATCATGTTCAGATATCTACAACACGGACTCAACTAAAAATGAAACACGATGCAACATAGAAGTGATGCTTACTTTCCCACCTAAACTCACCAAGAAGAGAAATGAATGAAAAAAATTAAGAAGAAATATTTGAATTAAAGTACTATGATGTAGGTGTGAGACTCCACCATTTTTTGAAAATGTCTCCATGAATATTAATATTTTCTTGGCAACCAAACCATTGCTAAACCGGACGGCATGAACTATGAGTGTAAGAACCGGGTCAGCCCCTAAGCAGACTGACTCGGCACATTCTGTAGTTAAAGGTACAAAAATATGACATCATGATGTCTCACTTGATTTACATACATACCACATGTTAAACACAACGTGAAGTGGGTAAGGGGAGGGAAGATACATCCTCTGAAAATCAAAGAGCTTCAAAGAGATGAAGCTTCTTGAAAGGTAAATGCCGTCCAACTAATTTCCAATATCTCCATACATATTGAGTACTTTTTATAGCATCATAAATGGTAAATGCCCTGTACAATAGTTTAATATGATGGCATATCTGCTAGTTCACAGTTCATTGGAGTAGAGGCACTCATCCACAAGCTGGCGTAGGTTAGGATTCTCCAAGGCAGCAGCGACTCTTTCTTTATCATTTAACTGCTTATTGACTGCACGAGGAAGATTTGCAGTATTATTAGAAGCTCATATTGCAGGAAGAAAAGAATCCAAAGGAAAGTGTAGTTTCTCACTGAGGTACAGGGGCAAAGTGAAAGGGTGTCATGAATAGGTGAGCATACTAGTTTTGGAGGGCATATGATCATATAATTTTTTTAGTTTTGTTTGAGATGGTGTCTCTCCTGATGTTAAAGTGCTGAAAACATAAAGTCAAAAAAGTGGAAGAAAGGAGAGGGAAAAGGCTTAATCTTAGGAATGGATCCTCTTGTACAGGACTAGTCAAGTTCAAATTCTCTCTTTAAAGACATTAAATAGACTCTCCTACTTGATAAACATTCAATACACCCTGCCCCCAAATTTAAATAGACCATGTCATGTCAAATTTTAACATAAGAGGATCTGTTTTAACCATGATTTAAACTTCACCTGATTCTTTAGTCGGCATGAGATCCAGGAGAAACCTTGATGTCCACCTGCAAAGAGAAATTTGAATAATGGATCAGATGATTATCAGACAGGAAACAATTATACCATCATGTAATCAGAGTGAAAATAAATTTTCAGCATTGAGCCAATGAGAACTACAATTGACATGAAAAGAAAGAAAGCCTGCAGGAGAAAGGGGAACTAACACACCACCAACCATAGTTGTCAATCCCAAATAGTGGCAAACCCTGAAAATGCTATAGCGGATAGTGGGAGGATTACTATTCTAACCAATTAGAATAGAAAAAAAAAATGAAGGATAAAACTTAGAAGAGAGCACAAGACAGTGAGATGAAAAACCTGTTTTAGAGATATTAAAAAACAAAAGGATGCAGGGACAGAACAAAGCCAAAGCAAGGCAGTAAAGGTCACATTTGGCTAGAAACAAAAACAGGTTTGCCAGAAAAGTAGGTGCTACTTTAAGTCATAACAGAGTGCACACAAGTAACAACCACATTTAATAAGCTTGAATCTAATTCACGCAATGATTATCTTCATTTGTTTATACGTGTCACACAAGCATCACATCCCCAAAAGTCATAAGAAGGGTAACCCACTCTGATTCTTGTGGAGTAAAATTCTTGTCAATACGCATAACAGAAATGGACCTTGGTCCGATGATTTATACATAAAGGACACAACAAATATAAATACCATCTTTAACTTATATATTTTGATGGATTAATATCTTACATAGGGAATAGAAAGAAAAAATAGACGACTTTTTCCTGGAAATCCGCATAGGAAAAATACACCACATTGAACATGGATCCCTATTCATTGCATTAACGCAGTTATGAATCAGTACCATTGGATGAAAATCGGAGAGTTCAAATATTAGATGAGTATTTATATCTGATATATGAGCCGCCAGATCTTCATCCAATATTGACTAACAAGTTACAATGTGAATGGTTCAAATCTAGGATACATATTTTAAGTTTGATTTACCACGATAAAATATCACTCATCCACTCTTCATACAACAATTTCGTTTGACTGACTTCATAAATGCGTCAAATCCCTTCCTGCAAGGAATCTAGATCCATAATCCATTGAACACCACAAATAAGAACTAACAGAGAGAAATGTAAATCCTTGATTCCACGGAAAGACATTGGAACCTTGTGAGGGGAGGAAATTCGCTGAGACTGAAGTAAAAAAACACAAACTCCTACCACCATAATAGGAAGTTACACCCAACAAAAACAATTCGCGTTCACTCTATTTTTTACCCCTCCAAATTCTTCTCTCGCATTATTCACACCTTTACACGTTATCAAATCCTAGAAGACAATCCATTAAGTAACAGATAAATTCAAAGGCTAAGAAAAATTTCTCACGATGCAGGACCTATCCCACTTTCCCATGCTAGAAGGCTTTGGAAACGGACAAAAAATAAATTAGAATTAGTAAGCAGAGACTAATATGCTTGTAGTAAGGTCCCGTAGCTCAGTTGGTTAGAGCGTTGGTCTTATGAGCCGAAGGTCGCGGGTTCGAGCCCCGCCGGGACCATTAATTAGATTATTAATAGTTATTTTAATTAATTCTTTCAATTTTTATTTTCCAATGAAACTCTTCGCGATTCACTTTTCCTTATTTTCCCCCAAAAGAATGTAATTAAAACTTTTTTAACAATCATAAAATATCTGAACAACACTAGGATTATTTAATTTAATATTATACCATTAAAATTGAATGGGTAAACGCGTAAACATAAGTAAAAATGTCATGTAAGAATTCTGCAATTAATGTATGCACCATGTCTTCGTTTGCAGAAGGCAAGCTTAAGCCTTAAAATTTATGTTAAAAAAGAAGAAAAGAAAGGGGAGGTTGAGGGAGTGAGGAAATGGTGCACAGCGCGTACGATTGTCTGGAACTGGTGCGCGAGTGCCCAGCCAAGATCGAATCCATCGAGTCCTACGATTCGAAGCTTCTCCTGGGCTGCTCCGATGGATCGCTCCGAATATTCGCGCCGGAAACGGAATCTTCCTCCTCCGACGGGTCCAAGTCGTACGCGTTGGAGAAGAACTTCGTGGGGTTCGCGAAGAAGTCCGTGCTCTCAATGGCGGTGGTGGAGTCACGTGAGTTCCTCATCTCGCTCTCCGAATCCATCGCCTTCCACAGACTCCCTTCCTTCGAGACCATCGCGGTCATCACCAAGGCCAAGGGCGCCAACGTCTTCTGCTGGGACCACCGCCGTGGATTCCTCTGCTTCGCCAGGCAGAAGCGCGTTTGCATCTTCCGACACGACGGTAACGCTGATTCGTTTCTCCATTTTTGTTGTTGCTATCAATTCAAATTGAAATTTAGTGCGTTTCGTATTCCAGTTAAATTATCCAAAATCATGTTGAAATGCCAGTTCAGTTTTTAGGTAAATGTTCAGGTGCTTAGTTTCATGTTAAGAAATTGATTCTGAATTGAAAATCAATTGAGTTGAAGTAACTTAGAGTAACTTGTGTGTTATTTTATACTGAATTATACTACTAACTAACTTGCTTTTGGAATAAGATATTTAAGCATAAATCACTTTGCTTCAAAATCAATTTAAACCAAAAATAATTTTGTAAAATCAACCTTGCAAATGCTCACACAAGCACGCGTGTGGTGCAGGTGGCAGGGGATTCGTGGAGGTGAAAGATTTTGGTGTGGCGGATACGGTGAAGTCCATGTGTTGGTGCGGTGAGAATATATGTTTGGGGATTAGAAGAGAATATGTGATTCTGAATGCTTCAAATGGAGCTTTGTCTGAGGTTTTTACCTCTGGAAGACTCGCGCCTCCTCTAGTTGTTTCTCTTCCCTCCGGAGAGCTTCTTCTTGGAAAGGTATTGTTCTTTTCTATGAATGTTTGTTGATATAATACATTGTGCAATATCTTAATGTTCGAGTCAATTCTTCAGTTAGATGAGGTAATTTGTTTTGTTGGCGCATTTTTTTTTTCAGGAGAATATTGGGGTTTTTGTGGACCAGAATGGAAAGCTTCTTCCTGAAGGTAGGATTTGTTGGTCAGAAGCTCCTTTGGAAGTTGTAATTCAGAAGCCGTATGCTATAGCTTTGTTGCCCAGATTTGTGGAGGTAACTGACTGTTTGAAATAATTTCCTGTTTTTTTTTTTTTTTTTTTTTTGTTGTCAATCCTAGAATATGGGTTAGGGTCTAACTCAACCCCAAAATCTAGCTTGTAGGGTGAGGGTTACCCTCCAATAGTCAAGAGGTTGTGGATTGATTGATGCACCGTGTTTTGGTTGTATTTTGCAGATTCGGTCTCTCCGAGCTCCTTATCCTCTGATACAGACAGTTGTTCTTCGAAATGTTCGCCATCTTTGCCAGAGCACTGATTCCGTGATACTTGCTTTGGATAATTCTATTAATGGGCTCTTCCCTGTTCCCCTTGGAGCCCAGGTATTGCTAATATTGTTGAATGATTGATGTCTTTTTGATGTGGCACCTGTTTCTGGATTCTAATGCAAATGGCAGAGCAGTGAATCGCATTGCTTCGTTTTGCATTACATTATCAAATTCTGCATTTAATTTTGTGTCGTGTTGTTAAACTTAAATCAGAAGTTAAGTATTTTGATATTTACATAACAGATAGTCCAATTAACAGCTTCTGGCAACTTTGAGGAGGCCTTGTCATTGTGCAAGCTTCTTCCACCTGAAGATTCAAGTCTCCGTGCTGCAAAGGAGGGTTCAATTCATATAAGGTTATATGTCATTATGAGATTCTTCCTTTTGAGAAAAACAAAGTAGACATATTGCCCCTATTAAGTTGAACACATTTGATCTGAAGTTCATCTTAATTCTGACCTGTGAGCACCGACTAGCTGGTGGTTTAAGTTTGTATTGATTCCAAACTCTTACATATTAATTGCTGAATGTCTTGAAACTTGTAGTATTCAATAGTTATGATTGAAATAAATCAGCACTCACAGTAGAGGTCTGGACTAACTGTTGACCTGGAATTTGTATCAATATGATCATGATAGCAAATGTAACCAAAAATAGAAAATGTCTAATGCTTGTTATATTTGTTACTAAGTGTTCCTTGTATAAGAGCTTATTAAACTCAGTAGCTGTGGCTAATAGAAGTGTTACTGAGTGATCCTTGTTATCATGTTTATAAACTTATTAAACCGTGGCTAATTTGTTTTACCCAATATACTAGCAATATGTTCTCTTCTTTTCATTGATGGTTAAAGGACATAAAATGATAACAAAAAGTCTTGAATTATGTATCGTACAATTGGACTGTGGTCTGTACAATGTAATGGGGAATGGGGATTCCTATATTTTAGAAGTTATATCCCTAACTATATGTTATTCATAACCATTTTGATCATTGCACATAATTGTACTATTATGTTCATAACAATATTTGTGTCATTAAGTAGTTGTAATTAAAATCTTTACACTGATAATTAAGATACAAGACTAGGTGTGTAAAACTCATTTCAGTGACAAGTTCTGTCCCCAGAATATCAGTGTACATATAGATGTTGCTACTGGGCCCCTATGAGTTGGATAATGATGCCTACATTAATGATAAGGTTAATTATTTTGGGTGGAAGATTTTGCCTTTCATGCATTTATATTTAGTAATCAGTAGTGTTTCTAAATTACATCAGCTCAACATATTAATCATTACTTTATATTTTTCCAGAAATGCTGTCAAATGTGATTGTATCATGTTGTTACAGATATGCTCACTATCTTTTTGACAATGGGAGCTATGAAGAGGCTATGGAACATTTTCTGGCATCTCAAATAGAAATAACCTATGTGCTTTCCCTGTATACATCCATTATCCTTCCAAAGACAACTATTGTTCATGATCCGGAGAAGTTGGACATTTATGGGGACACTTCATATCTCTCCAGAGCTTCTTCAGGCATGTCAGATGATATGGAACCCTCATCAACATCTCATATGCCAGAATCTGATGAGAATGCAGCACTTGAATCCAAAAAAATGAACCATAATATGCTTATGGCTCTCATAAAATATTTACAGAAGAAGAGATTTAGTTTTATTGAGAAGGCCACTGCCGAAGGAACTGAAGAAGTCGTTTTAGATGCAGTTGGGGATAACTTTGCATCTTACAATAGGCTTAAGAAAACAAACAAGGTAAAATAAACTAGTTTTGTTTTATTTTTTGTTTTCTGCATATTGAATATATCTGCAATGTGTGATAAGTGATAACAATGATTTTGGTGGGTAAAATTTACAACTCACGCCTTTCAATGGTAAGTCAACTAGGTGAGTGTTATGCCATGTCTATATGAAGGTTTATTTTGTGTGGGTGCATGGATGTGCATGTGTATATAAATATATAGAGAGTCTATCAAGTGTGAGAGCATGAAAGCATAAAAAGATTAGCTCTTTGTATGCCCTTATTTGATATGTCCCCCCTTCCCCACAACACATTCAGGATTGATGGTGTAGCTGTGGGAATATTGATGTCCTTAATTTGTTTTGAAATATCAGAACAGTTAATAATAATTTATCTCTGTTGTTACTGAGGTTATCATTTTGAAATATATCGTTTGGTGTCAGGGGCGTGGTAATATACCTGTAAGTTCAGGAGCTCGGGAGATGGCTTCAATATTGGATACTGCTCTACTCCAAGCTTTGCTTCTGACTGGACAGTCTTCAGTGGCTTTAGAATTACTGAGAGGTGTTAACTACTGTGATTTGAAAATATGTGAGGAAATACTTCGAAAAGGTAACCATTATGTTGCTTTATTAGAACTTTACAAGCACAATTCATTGCACCGGGAGGCTCTTGAACTTCTTCACAAATTGGTGGATGAGTTGAAATCTAGCCAGTCTGAAATTACACAAAGATTCAAACCTGAGGATATCGTGGAGTACCTCAAGGTAATTTTCTGTTTGGTTAAAATTAATCACTCATTTTTTCCTTTAAATTTTCAAAAGTTTGTGAATTTGTGATGTTTAAATTTTTTACTGCCTCAAAAACTAACTGATACAGATGGTGCTTAGGATTTAGAAAGCAGTAGTGTCTGAAATATGAGATTCTATGAGATATAAGTCCTCCCTCCACAGAAGTTGTTGATGTATTTATTGGGGGTATTATTAACATTAGGTTCTAGCATTAATGGAGATTATATGAAGGTACTATTCTTTTACATTATTTGATAGTCTATATCAGTTGACACTTCATCATTAACCAATGAACTTTTTGGTTCTGTGGCACTGATATACCAACAGAAAATGTTTGAGGTTTTTCCTTTATTGGTTTATTGACTTAATTCTGTTCTTTTCCTCTGCATGTAGCTATACTGGAAAATGTTGTCTGTGTGTAGTCACAAATTATTTGGAAAAATATCTCCATTACATGTGGATTTTAAGTATGCTTTCAAATTGAAAATTTTGTTTCTGATTTTTAATTTGGTGGGTTTCTAATGCAGCCACTATGTGGGACAGACCCCATACTTGTTCTAGAGTTCTCAATGCTTGTTCTTGAAAGCTGTCCATCTCAAACTATAGACCTCTTTCTGTCCGGAAATATTCCAGCAGATATGGTGAGCTCATATTTGAAGAAGCATTCTCCAAACATGCAAGCTAGGTACTTGGAGCTCATGCTTGCAATGAATGAGAATGCAGTATCTGGTAATTTGCAGAATGAAATGGTGAGGACCTCTTGCATTTTATTCCTATGCATTAAGGAATTAATCAATCCTACTACCTTTAATTGGTAAAGCATTATTCTGATGCTGTTTAATTGGCAGCATGTTTTATATATAATTAATAATATGAGAAAATTCTGTATTTATTTACAGTATTTTGCAATGTAGGTGCACATCTATCTTTCTGAAGTACTCGATTGGCATGCTGATTTAAGTGCTCAACAAAAATGGGATGAGAAAGATCATTCCCCAACAAGGAAAAAATTATTGACTGCCTTAGAGAGTATAGCAGGATACAATCCAGAGGCTTTGCTAAAACGTCTTCCACCAGATGCTTTGTATGAAGAGCATGCAATATTGTTAGGGAAAATGAACCGACATGAACTGGCATTATCTTTGTATGTTCATAAGGTATATCAAATATAAATCATTTATTTACTGTGAAGGGGAGATTCAGTGATGTCATTTCTGATATCCCTAATGCACTTAAGTTCATTGTTTCATATTGAATGTGTAATATAAATCATTGTTTTTAAACTATTGAATATTACAGAAATAAACGAGTGTACTATTCATTTGTAGCTTAATGCTCCAGAACTGGCATTGTCTTATTGTGATCGGGTCTCTGAGTCTATGCATCAGCCATCTGCAAAAAATTCCAGCAACATATACCTTGTGCTTCTGCAAATTTATTTGAATCCTCAAAGGACCACAGCAGGTTTCGAAAAGAGAATTACAAATCTATTATCCCCACAGAATAAAACCATTCCAAAACTCACTCCTACACCATCCATAAAATGTAGAGGCCGAGGGTCAAAGAAAATTGCTGCAATAGAGGGTGCAGAGGACACAAAAGTTAGTTTAAGCAGCACTGACAGTGGCAGGAGTGATGGTGATGCAGATGAATATAATGAAGGTGGATCTACTATCATGCTTGATGGGGTCCTTGATTTGTTGAGCCGCAGGTGGGATAGAATAAATGGAGCTCAGGCCCTTAAACTTTTACCAAAAGAGACGAAATTACAGGTATCCAGTGCTTGTTGGGGCACCATAGCTAAAAAATACACCAACTGTTTTTACTGGTCTAACTTTTGCTCGTGGGAGTTTTGTTCTGTTAGGAGAACGTTATATTTTGTTAAACATTTTTTAGTTTCTTCCATTTGGTAAGAAATGTGTCTATAATCTGCAGGACCTACTTTCATTTCTTGGACCCCTTCTGAGAAAATCTAGTGAAATGCACCGAAATTGTTCGGTGATAAAGAGCTTGAGACAAAGTGAGAACCTTCAGGTAAGCACATATCTGTTAATATTTTAGGGGGGATTTGAAGAATTGAGGTTGGTGTGGAGACTTAATAATCTCTTGTTTCTGAGTGGATTTATCGTACATCATCACAACATCGTACCATCTAGTAGTTGTACTGTAAGATGCAACATGGCAGAGCCAATGAGCCTCACTTTTGCGTATTCAGATACTTTTTGTTTTGTTAGAATCTAGCTAGTTGCATGATTCGATTTGTTTTGCACAGGTGAAAGATGAACTCTATAGTCAGAGGAAAGCAGTTGTGAAGATAACCGGTGATAGCATGTGTTCTCTGTGCCATAAGAAAATAGGGACAAGTGTTTTTGCAGTTTACCCAAATGGTAGTAGCACTCTCGTGCACTTTGTCTGTTTCAGAGATTCTCAAAATATGAAAGCAGTGGGCAAAGGGTCTCAATTGAGGAAGCGATTATGAAGCTGAAAGGCAATACCAATTGGTGGTCTAGTTGTCTTGTTTTAGCGTGTTTTTACCCACGTTACCTGTTGGTAGGTGGATTATGATGAAAGTGGCACTGTAATTTATCTTCAGAGGTCTTTCTTTTTCTTTTTTTGCCCAGTCAATTCGTGTGAAAAGTGAGATTTGATATGTGAAGAGCGTCATGTGTCTATCTTTTTCATTTTTGTGATGTAAATATTGGGTTAGAGGATTGGACATTTATTTATTTTGACCATTGAAAGGGAACGGATTTCCTCCCTCCTTTTTCATGTGTTGTATAACCTCACCAAAATATATAAGTTAAATTTCAATATTTATTATTATTAAAACTATCTAAGGATTGATAATGAGAACAGTCGCAAAACTTGCCACAAGTAAAATAAGAGTACACGAAATTTACAATTTTCTTTTATAGAAAATGGTAAGCTATAGACATGGAGAAGAGAATGCATCCCACTATGTTGGCACTCATTTGTAAACCATTTTAAGCAGGTCATAAATAAATAACAATTAGGTACCTCATTGTTAAGATGTTTCATATTAAGTAAGGGAAAAAAAATATTATAATCAATCTTATTCTTACATATGCAAAGAGATTATTTTGAATTTGAATTCGTGATAACAAGTCAGCAAATCATAAATATATTGATTAAAAAGAAGAAAACAAAAGAGAAGGGAGGATTATACCAAAATCCAAGAAGGATCAATCAACAAAATTTATAGATAATTCACCAAGGATTGACTGAAATTCTTTCAATTAAGATGTTTAAATATATTGGTAAATCATGATGTTTAATTTACTACTATGTTTTTTGTTCTTTTTACAAACATGTATACATTTTGTTTTAGGTCAGATTATAACTCAATAAAAAGTTAAACCAATAATATCTTAGTTTACCAATTTTAACACTCAAAGTTGGTCACTTTTAAATTTCAATCGAGTTATCTCACCTCCAAAACCAAAATTTGAATGTATTTTCAATCACCAAAGGCGGGGGGGAACCACTATGGGCGAGACCCCCCGACCTCGATTCTTTTGCATAGTCCGGGGGCCGGCCGCTGCAGAGCTGCGGGGCATAGCGGCGCCCTATTTTTTCTTCTACATCTTAACCTTTTAGTTAAGATTAAAATGTAAATAGTAGTAACCAATAAAGTCTAACTTTGTTTATTGAATAGGGTGTGTGAGTATTGTAAATTTTCAATACTTTTTTTTTATTCTTACTGATAAGAAAAATTTTACTAATGTTATGACTTTATCATATTTTGAGAGTTTAACTCATAATTATTTTTTAGGTGACACATTTTCATGACTTGAGTATCACATTGAACTTTTTATTTTCATTCAATGTGAGATTCATGATATTGTTACTCTCTCTAATTGTTTTGTTTGAATTATAAATGAAAAAAAGAGGAAAGATAAAAAATACAAGTAAAAGTAAACGAAAAAATATATTTAGAATCTTATTTTTGTATATCTCTTTTTCATATTTAAGGTTAATCAAATAAATTTTTTTTTCTAGAAAAATAATAAATAAAATAGGAAATCAATTTTAAACAACAAATAAATTTAATAGAATTAAAGCAAAAATTTGGTTATTGGGAAAAAAAATTTAATTCAAAAAATGAATGTGAGTATTTTGTTTACATCAAATGGTCCCATGGTCTAGTGGTTAGGACATTGGACTCTGAATCCAGTAACCCGAGTTCAAATCTCGGTGGGACCTAATTTTTCTTTTATTTTCTCATTTTCATTCTAAATCGCACAAGGTTTGTAAACTACCATTTTCGATTCTACTTTAACAAAGCTCTTGTATGATTAATGAACAAAATTTTATTCATTTCAGAATATACATTTTGTTGTATTAAAAATATTATTTTATTAATTTAAGAAAGTATTACTTACACCATATAAAAAAAAGATACTAGTATAATCTTGATAAACTTTTGTCAAAAGAGCGCATATATAAAAATCCATTGAACAAATTGGTCGTTGGTGTCTCTGATCATGAAACGTGGGGTGAAGAAACTTCAGTAACCTCATTTTGCGACCTTGCTAGTGTTGTACCTGTAGTTGGAATGTCACTTCATAATTCGCTATTATGGACCCAAAGGAAAAACGTAATTTCTTGTTTTTCTTTTCTTTTTTTGCAATTAGAAATGCCTATTTGAAATAAACAAATAAATGAAATGAAATGAAATGCACTCTTCCATAGTCGATAGAAAAACACGCGTGTCCATTCGCACAGGAAGCTACTATCTACTACCATGTGGTATTTGGATTGATGCGGACGCAGTTCAGACAGTGAGAATCAATCGAGATTTAATTAAATTTTGTTGAAGGAACGTTCTGGTACCTAATACACTTATTAAGAATATTAATATTAATGTTGATGCATACACGTGTCTGCACGTTGTTGAGTACTTTAATCCACGTGTTATTGATCGCGTCCTATTTTTCTCTTCAATCGAGAACGAAATTGCTGGAAAAGCTAAAGGCTAGTATCTAGCATCTACCGCTTCAACATCTCACGTCCTTCATTTTCGGGCATATCACGCAACACAAGTACAGTAATAAACGTCAATTTCCATAAAGAGAGAGGAAAATCAGAAAATTGTACGTATTTATGAGAAGAGAAATATGTGAGAATAAAATTAAAATAAAAGAATAGTCTGCATAAGCTAAGCGCCTAAACGGCACATTCTGAATTGCAGTAGTAAGAGAGTGAGATGAAGTGGCTGTTTCCGGATTGGAGATGAGAGGCTGGAGGGAATCTGTTTCCTATGACAGTAGCATTTTTTTTTTTAATTAGTGGTAAACAGTAGCATATATATAAACCACCGTTAATCAAAATGTGAGTGATGCGTGCGAGTCATTTAGGGGTGAAAATAAAATAAACATTGAAATTCAGATTAAAAAGTTATTTAAGTAGATATTAGTTTAAAGAAGTAAATCTAATATTGATATGATTTTTAATGTGATTATTATAAAATTTAATAAATTTATCTTATATAATAAAATATAATTGAATGAATATAAATTTATTTGACATTATGAATATATAACATATCTTTTTCTTAAAATATTTTAAAAAAAGGCACTATCATAATAGGATTTGTATAAAATTTCAATAGTTTATATAATCTTTTCCTTAATTATTTAAGCGAAATGTGAGTAATTTGTGGATCTCATTTCATTTGATAAGATAAAATAAACAATGAAACTCACTTGATGAGTTGTATCATTAGAGAAAAAAGTTATTTAGTTATATAAAGTTTTTTTAACAAATTATAATGAGATTTTTACATTTTTTTTATCATGTATTAGGTGAAGATATTTATCAGTTTTGTCAAAAATGATTAATCTCTTTAACTGAATTTTTAATAGAATTTATATTTTCAACTATGTTTTATTATCATAAAGAGTTCAAACTTCAAACTTAAGGCTTTATTTAAGATATCCAAAACTAATTTTACTCATACCGACATAATATTGATATAAAGAGATCTAAATAAAAATAATAAATAATAAATTTGTTTAACTCCAATGAGTTGCACTAAGGCAGATGTTATTAATAGCTTTTGCATTGATAAAAGTCTTAATAAAAGAAATATTTATTTAACTTTTATATTAAATATTTTATTAAAAACGTGTATACAATATTTTATTATAATATAATAGATGTTCTATTTTCATTTTCTTGCCCACTGGACGTTTATTAGCAAACATCGATACTTCTATTTTTCTCTAGTTCATTTCAGTTGACTAGATTCGTCTTTTTAAATTCCACTTTTTGGTGTTTGAAAGATCACATGCCACTAAACCACAGGAACAAACATTGGACATAATGACCGTAATCCTTATCTAACATTAGGCCTTTCGGGAAAGAAGGCAGAAGAATATTTGAAAATGAAGCAACTGATTAATCTTCAGAACTTGAATCCTTTCATTAATTTCCCAGTTGCACAATCATCATATTATATAACAACAGTATTATTAACTTGTACTTTTGTTTGACAACTTGCAAACTTTCCATATATAGTTTAAATGGAGCACCAATTACTAGTTTTGCAGTGTCATTTCTTGAATCTAGTGTTCCTTATAATATTCACTTCAACAACTTCCTACTCCCTTGTGTTTCACACCAGTCTTCTACAGTTCTAACCCATTGCTTTCTCACTCATTTAACTTCCCCATTTTGCAGTCAAAGATTCTTCCTAATTTAGTGACTATATGTCCACAGGATTTTCCCTTTGTTCCAATCTGAAATCATTTTTGTAGCAATGACAACCAACACACTTTCTTCTCCTAACACCAGTCTTAGATGGACAAGAGAGAAGAACAAACTGTTTGAGAATGCCTTGGCAATATATGACAAGGATACCCCTGAGCGTTGGAACAACATAGCCATGTTTGTTGGAGGCACAACTGAAGTAGAAGTCAAGAGACAATATGAGATACTCCTAGAGGACATCAAAAACATTGAGTCAGGCGAGGTTCCCCTACCTGCTTACACTAGAAATGCTGGATGTAGCAAACTAAATATTAGCAGTGCAGGACAAAGGTAACATATATGATTCCCCATTTAGCATTGTTATGGAAACAATTTTTTTTATTCTCCCGTAAGTAGAATTGTTCTTCTCTCAATGAAACTATTTCCAATATGTATGACTTCACAGATTAATGTTATGCCACATTTTTCAAATCACGGTTTATCCTCTAGCTAAAAAGTGATATATACCACAATATGATGCCCTCACTGATTTATGTTACTTCCTAAAAATGATCAATGGCTATTAGTCCTCTAGCTGCCTAGTAGGGCCTGGTGTGGATACTCATCTCCCATGAGAATAATATTTTACGAGAATTATAACAAGAAAGTCTAGGACAGTTAGTAAAAGCTGGCTGTCTACCCCACCTCTTAAACTACATCAAAAACTGAAGCAATATAGTTTGAATGCAAATAGCACCGGTTACTTCAGTCTGACTAGTGCATATTGTTAGAAGTATAGGTGATGTTTGGATAAATTTATTAGTAAGCATTCATGGGAGAAGAAAATAAGAAGATAAAGTAAATTAAGTTTTCCCACAAGATAAAATTAATTTTTAAAGAAACTAATAAGAAAGTTTTATAAATTAGTTATGTATAAATTAATTTTATCTTACGGAAGAAACTTAATTCATTTTATCTTTTTATTTTCTTCTCTTTATTAAGAAAATTTTCCAAACCAATCTTAGTTTAAAATTAGTTACTAGTTGCTGGAAAAAAAATAGTTACTAGTTTGTTAATTTTCACATTGTATAGAAGCCAAGTGGGTATTTTAATGTAATTATCTTTCTCATTTCAATCGATTCGAATTCACTGATTTTCTCTCTTCTCTTTTGGACTCAACCATGTTTTCTAACATGTATACTGTATAGTGTACAAACAAAACCACAACCGGAAACTCTTTACACTTAGTGTAATTATAATGGAATATCATATTGACTGGATTTAAGACCAATTACTTCATGATGATGTTTAATGCATACCTAAACGGAAGAGGGAGGCTGTGTTTGCTAACTGTAATTTTTTTGGGTTACAAATTATGTACAGGCTGAGGGATTTAAAACTCTAGATGAAGATGACCTTCAAAGTGAAGAAGAACACCATTTTTCGAGAACTCATTTTAGCATCGACCATCAATAACTTTTGTTTTTCCTCAGAATTCTCTGTAATAAATTTCTTTGATGCTTACGATTCACCATGACATCTCTTTTTTTTATATATATAAGGATAGATTTGCTGCAAGCCTGCAAATTCTTATTTTGGCAAATTGAGCATTAACCACAAACTACTCGTATGAGGACTGAAACAGGATCGAAATATCAAGTAAATAACAGAGAAATTACTGTTGACTTCAGTTTAGCATGCTAGCTACGGAGCTACAAATTCAAATTCTACAATCACATGCAACCGTAAAGCAAAGTATTTGTTAAGTATGTTTAAGTCGTAAACAATTGCAAATCTATTATGCTGTAGTAAAGAAAAATCAAGCGTTCTAAGGCCATAACATATCTTATAAACTCTTCTAACACTCTACTCATGTTGATGATTCGAGGAAGCCTTTGAGTTCTTTGTAGACGACTGAAGGGGTACAGAGTCACCTTCATTTGTGCTGTCACCATTTTTCCCAAAAATCTTTGATGCATCTAGTATCTGTTTCAATCAAGATATAATTTATCACTCACAACAGTGTGAACATCATAAACAGAGACCTCATTAGATGCATATATCCACAGCAGAAATTTACCTTTTGAATTGTGTTTCTCCAGCATATCTTGTGTTCATCCGCAGAAGCGTGTATAAATTCATGAAAGTGATTTTTTAAATTAGACACAAAGCTCCCGTTCTCAGACTTCTTTCTTTGGCAGAATGAGACCCTTGATGCTGGTCGTTTATCATTGTTGGAATCCATTCTAAGCCAGCACCTAGCACAAATAATGTAATTTGTTTAAAACTGATCTTGAATGTAAATCACTTTATATTTCATTTTTGGGTAGTTTTATATAACTCAACAGCTAACACATGCTTTCACTGAAGATTAACTATAGCTTGACCAATATGTGCCAATTATAACAAAAATTGATTAAAAGAGGCAAAGTTCATTCATTATAATGAACTGAATTGATTGATAGTAGTTGCTAAAGTTGGGAACTAAATTGATAGATATTCGTTTTATTACAATTCACAAAAAAAAAAAAACACTTTAATAATTGTTTACATTACTGTTTTTATGAGTACCCGAAAAAAAAAATAAGTGGATGAGGATAAATAAATAAATGAATTCTTCCCATGCCATAAAAAATCATTGTAATTATTAACGGGGCTACTATGTTAAGCGCCTAAGGCTATAAAATAGTAGTATCTGTATAAAAGATTCTCAAGGAAAAAACAGTGACAACGTAACTTACTTTGGGCGAACAAATTTGAGGAAAGGGAAGAGCAATGAGCGACCACTTGGCTGCAACAATAGAAATCGTTTCGGGCGAGACAAGACACCAACGGCGTCGTATACCAGATTTCCGCACACAACATTCAAGTTTAGGATGTGCCCTTCTTAATTTACAACAGCCCAAGGCCCAATTTTTAATTTTTTATAATAACTTTTTAAAAATAATTTATTTTTAAATGTTAATAAAATAAGATTATTACAATAACAGTTAAAGTTAAAATTAAAAACCAATTATTTTAAATAATTCGTGGGGGTAGTTCGTGTGAAAATGCACTTTAGAATGCAACTATACAAACATTTCTTGAAAAACAGACAAAAAAGCAATATTGAACATGTTAAAAAAATATTAAAGAACTAAATTGAACATTTAAAAGGAGAGGAGTAAATAAATAAAAAAATCTAACTCAATTGGTAAAGTAACAGTGTAAATTATTATAAACTCTAACTAAGTTTGATTCTTATGCATCAAAAATAAAGAAAGAGAGAACAAATTGAATAAATTAAATAAAGAAATGACTTAAAAAGTAATTTAACCTTAAGTTTGACATATTTTTATTTTATTTTTTAAGAAATATATTTGACCCCCATAAAAAAATACTAGCTCATCCTTGAATAGTACCAGATAAACCTAGTACCCCTTGAGGTTGAGGCGTGGAGCTCTTCAGCAAATTAAGCAGGCGTAACATTAAAAGTTAAAACATTTTTTAAGAAAATTAATTCCTCAACTTCAGTTATTTTCACAAAGAAAAAAAAAGCTTAGAACTAACAGTCCGCTGCTTACGTGCTTAAATGTCCACAGGTGTTCCTTATGCACATGTGCTTCTGTTCATGAACTTAATTTGATTAAAAATACGCACTTCACACAGTCATTCTTCTCCAAGTGTTCATAATCAAGTCTTCCCAATTCTCATATATAATGGGTAAGTAACTTGCAAGTAATCCAATATCTTGCCGCTTCAAAATCCAATATCAATTTTAAATGCACCCCCATCACCCCACCCACCAAAAAGAAAAAAAAAACATCTGGAACATATCAGTGAGGCAGTGAATCCATAATGTCTTCCAAAGGCACCATTCTGGGTTTGAGAATTCTCTTGTAAGTTGGGACACATTTCATGGAAGATGGCACAAACAAGCATCAGTCAAGCATGTAGATTCTAGAGGCTATGTCCTGAACCAACCAATCAAATCCCTCAAGCAGACCCTCACCAGTGTATGCACTACAGCCAACTATCTGCCAATGCCGAGATTTATCCATGGCTTCCAAGTTCAGCACCTGCATGGTTGGAGCATATTATAAATCTAACAACTTAGAAACAATTGTAACTCAAGTTACTTGTGGTTTCAGGTTCTTGGGATTGGAACAGTTTAAAATTTTCTCGTCTCTCTAATATTTAGCTCCACTGTGTTTACTGAAAATAAATAGAAATATATATATATATATATATATATATATATATATCTTGAGCACTTCAAGTAAATCAGAACCATGAATTCATTAAATCAGTTTGAATTTGTTGAATCAGCTAGGTTGCTTCTCTTGAAGGTATTCAGGGTTTCCACATAAAGTCAAATGTATCCAGTTTAAAGACAAGGTGCCCTATAAAAAACTAAAAAATAAAAAACATACGTAACCCATTGCCCAGAAGCTCCTCGCTATGCGAAGGTAAATGAGAGGGATATTGTACACAATCTTACCCTTGCATACGCAAAGAAATAATCTCCGGATTCGAATCCATGAGTCCATGACCAACAAGTCACCAAGACAAGGTACCTTATAAAATTACTAAATGATTCATGGACCCCCCTCATCTATTTGACACCTAGTGAGAGAAAGAGAGAGGAGTGTAGGTGTCTTAGGTGATACAATGTGATAAAGAAAGGTAGAGAAAAATGATAAGTGTTAATGAGATATTTGTAGTGGAGAGTGATTCATATATCATTACTAATAAAATAAAGCTCACCTTAGCTATTTCTTCAGGTGTAAGGGCACCTTTTATGTCCTGTTTATTTGCTAGTATCAGTAAAGATGCTCCAGATAGCCTCTGTTAGTAGAAGAATAAAAACATTGTTAACACCAATTGTAAACAAACACCTACATGGATAAAAAGAAAAAGACAATCATGTAAGCATTCCAAATTGGTAAACAAAGAGCAACAACTACAGTCAACTTTCTTAATACTTCAACAAATATTTCTTTAAAGTGTCAATGGAGCAAGTGCTCATTGCTATTGCTTTGGCACTACTACTACTACTGCAAACAAACCTTTCAAGTGGCAAAAGCATTGGATCAAGTCCAAAAATCTCAAACCATTTACTCAATGCAAAGCATTAAGTTTAGATAATATTAGCACAAAGCATCAATAGAACCTGATGCCGATCAAACAAAAGAGTGATAAATCGGTTTGTCTTCTCAAAGCATGACTGACTATCTAAGGGTGCATTTGGGTAAATAACATAATTAGACATTTGCCAAATAAAAAAGTACTTAGTGCTTACATATGATTACAATGTAAGCATTTATGTATATGTTTCTTTATAATTGAAGAGGAAATAACATTAAATTGTAAGTTCTAAGCTGTTTTCAAAAGCTATTCTGAAGAGCTCATTGAAATAAACTGAAAACTGTATATAGAGCGTATCATATTCATATCGTATTTTCATAAACTCTCTTAAACACTTACTCCGAACCCACCCTTAGTTATCAACACCGGTAACATTATTGTAAACAACTTGTTTATTAATAAGCAATAAACATTTGAATTGAACAAATTTAACCTCTTCCTTGAGAAGGTTATCGAGCTCGAATTTGCAATCATCCAACCTTCTGAGATCTGAACTGTCAACCACCCAAACCAAACCATCTGTTTGCTCGAAGTAGTTTCTCCAGTAAGATCTAATTGTTTTCTGGCCCCCAACATCCCATATATTTAGGGTATACCTAACAATGTCAAAGAGAAACCAAGTAAAATAACAAGCAAAATAGTTTCAAGCTATGTGATTGGGTTGTGAAAAGTGAGAATTACTTTTGGTAAGCTATGGTTTTGATGTTGAAGCCGAGCGTGGGACTGATGACGCTGGTGTCCTCTCCGTTTATCTTTAAAACGATTGTGGTTTTCCCAGAATTGTCCAATCCGCTGCAGAACAACAACTGATTCAAGATATCAATGTATTATGAATGGAGAGAATCAAAAGAGAAATTGGAATTGAAGGAACAACTTACACCATTAGAATTCGCATTTCCTTCTCTTTCCGCTTGATTTTCCTTATGATGCTCAGAAGACCCATTTGGCTCCCAAAACTCTTCGACTCGACTTCGAACGTAAAATGCTTTTCTTTTTCTGAATCTTCGATTTAATTCGACAGTGATAAATCGCTGATAAATATGTCCAACTTTACAGTGGTTACTGTGAGTACTTTGCAACTTATTTTATTTTATCATTAGGGTAAAGAAAAGAAAATAAGACCTTGAGAAAATCGGGATGCCTTTTCTTTTTCATTGTGACAGACTGACAGTGATATCGTTTTAGGCAAAAATTTGATTTTCTTTTTCCTTTCAAAAGGTATTTTTAATGTAAATATGTTTTAAAATTATGATGATTAAATAAACTTTTTAAATAAGCAACAACTAAAGAAAATATTTTTAGTGTTTTTTCACAAGTTGAAAAAATAGTTTCTAAAAAGATGCTTTAAAAGTACTTCCATAACTTTTTTTCTACTTATCCTACACACCTTTAATTGTAAAAAGATGTTACGAAAAAAAAAATGATCATTAAAATAAATTGAGAATATAAAATAATATATAATATAAACATTATCTAAAAGGGGAAAATTATGAATATATAAAATTATTAAGTCGCGTGAAAATTTGTGTGAAGATAGAAAACTTCACAGAGCCATAAACTCAAATAAATTTATTGGTGTAGAAGTAAATGTTAGAAATACCTTGAAACCAACAAATAAATGTTAGAAATACCTTGTTTGTAAATTACTAATCAATTGCTCATAAAAAAAATACTGATCAATTAATTTAATATTTATTATTAGTCATCATTATTTTTGGTTGGAAGAGGGGATTAGCGATCATTATTCTAATATGAGATGTACATAGTCAAAAATTTGTTTACAACAATACACAATTTTTTTAGTATATGAAACTATCGCCATTGTATCTGTTGATTTATTTTTTAAGAAATCAACTTCAAGTGTTTTGTAGAAATCCTAAGAAATGCAGATTGATTTCGAAAATTTTGATCCCAATCTGGTCCAAAAAAATATCTAAAATTTAAGTTTAACAACATTAAAAGAAAATCTGGGTTTAAACATTCTCGCGACGTTAGATAGTAAATAAATATTTAAACGCTTCCTCATTCTTGAATTCAAACATTCAATAACAAACTTGTCTCCAATTCCTAAAAATCCAAAATTAAAATTCATTTTTTAAAAAGAAAATGGTCTAATGAACTGACTCATTTGACTTGGAACAAGCAAAAACCAAACTGGGCTAGTAAATTTGTAACTTACTATCAAATTATCCCGATTATGAAATTTTATCGATGCACAATGCACACACACCTATCAAACAACCCTTTTTGTTTTCAGTGACACGAAGACAGCTGATTATTATGATACGTAATATCAAACAATCCGAGACGAAGTTAATAAACATTTAACATTGCGACAACTATATATTGAATTGGCCAATATTAAGCTTTAGCTTCCACTAGCATCAGACTATCAGTAGTGAGCACGAATAAACCAAAGGAGAGAAAAAAAAACACTTCAGTAAGTTTCAAAATTGTGTTACAGCAACAAGTCACTGCATTCCTGAAGATGAAAATAATCAGTTCAAAACCTTAATGTACTGGCAACAAAAGCCCTAAAGATGCAGAGTTCTAAAGTTTTCAGCTTAAAACAGCATTACCGCAAACAATAACTACACCTATGCACGGGCAAAAATCTTTGACATCTTGAATGTGTATCAAGGGTATCAAGACATTCGATTGAAATATCTCGTGTATATAGTATGCCATATTTTCAGCTTCTTCACCAATAAGAATCGGGAACTTTTTCTTCGTCCTTGTTGGGCTGGTTGTGGAGTTGGAAGGGAATAATATACAAGAATATACATAAACATCAATCTACAGTAATTCTTCTTTTCCCTCAACAATATGGTACTCTACTACATTGATCCTGTATTGGACTGATTCCTCCATGCTAACAAATTTTCTAATTGATAAATTAGCTAGTTACTGGGGCAAAACTCTCTCAATATACTTATTGATAAGATGACCAAAACAACATTAATTCATGAGCTTTGGGGGCTTGAGAAAGTATATACTCCTCACAAATCCTTTCCCAACTTCCCCCACCGCTTTTAACACCTTGCAGGGGTCAACTACATCCTCGTGCTTCCGCTTCTGTAAAGAAGAAAGGAAAAGAAGTGATCAGAAGATCCATTTGCTGAGATTTGTAAATTAAGAATTTATAATATACTTTACAAAAAAGCCCACTAATATAAATGCAAATTCCATACCTTGGAAGGATATGACTCTCCCCATGTTAGGCCAATAACATCACTTCCAAGATAATCATGCCATACTTGAAATGTGGTTGAGAATTCTTGCTGCAAATGATAAAATGATGGTATCTAATTAGCAAAGAGGATATTGTGCAAAGGGAAAATAACATCATATTCAACATCAAATCATTCTCACTGTACATGCCTTTAAATCTCTGATAAAGCACTTTGATGGATCAAAATCTACCAGCAACTTATTTTTAAGTTCCTCTGGCCTGCCCTTCAAATCTTTAGGCAACAAAAAGGGTTGGAAACACTTGCTGGCGTGTCCTTCTGCAACATGTGTTCCTGCCAACAATGCAAATGAGAATATCATTTGATTAATTAAGCATAACTCATTAAAGGGAAGTAAATAAAGTAAAATATTAAAATATCAAACTATCAATAATTACTGTTCTTTAACATTAGTTGATTTAATTTCTTAGTCAAATGAAGTTTGAACCAATGTCATCCTGCATATGTATGTTTCATAGTCATAGGTCTAACATTTTGTATGATGGCATCGCACTTGACCACACACAGAAAAATCTGTTATGACTATGAAATAATGTAACTGGTTTGCTACAAATATAACTACCAACTAATTATATACCCCTTACCCTTGAATCATTTAAGGGTGGTTTAATTAAGTAAACTACCAGCTACTAATTGTACCATGATTAACTTCTGATGGGAAGAGTAGCCTTTGGGGATACGGGAGTTTGTCCTTGTGGAGAATAACTACTGCATCATAATTGTTTAAAGGAGTTCTAAAGAGGCACTGCAGCAAGAATAGAAAAATTCATTATGTCTCTCAAAAGA
This sequence comes from Glycine tomentella, assembly GCA_007407185.1. Taxonomy (NCBI): domain Eukaryota; kingdom Viridiplantae; phylum Streptophyta; class Magnoliopsida; order Fabales; family Fabaceae; genus Glycine; species Glycine tomentella. The sequence continues at coordinate 3,497,226 of PYAF01004289.1, read as the reverse complement.
TCTCTTCTAAAATTAAAAGTTGAAATGAATAAATAACTGAAAAATGTGCTTCACTCACCTCCCACCTATATGGACCAATCTCTTCCTGAAATGTGAGTTTTGCCAGCAAATTGGCACTGCTTCGGGCATATGCAACTAACCTTTTAAGTTCCTAGTAAAAATTATAAATATTGATGAATAATCACAATGAAATTAACATGTCATTATAAATTAGCAAACACTTGAAACATATGCAACAGAACCGTTGGAGGAAACAGTGCTAAAATGCAGACATGAAGGTTAAAACATCAGGAGATCAGAATACTTGTGAAAAAACGTAAGGGTATACTAACTGGGAATTTCCTACATGTCATCAGCATTCAGCACACTCAACTTCCACTAAACCCCAACTACTGAGGACATTCTTGCAGGAAATTTATTTTTATTTATCCCAAGCTATATTATATTATTGTAAAAAAATTCCTTGAATTATGTGACAACAAACTGGAGGAGTAAGGAATGCAATGAAGAAACATTAGGCCTCAGGCATTATGTATCTAAGAAGACTAAAATTAATACGAATTTAAAGGGAAACTAACCATTCCACTAGGTGATAATCCAGTCCAAGCCTCGGATTCTTTATCATAAACTGTAGCTAAGAACATAGCTGGTCCTACACTTTGTCCAGTTTCTCCCTGACCTTTTCTTTTTAGCAAAAAGTTGTCCTGAAAATTGAAACAAAATATAATTCCAAAGACATCCAATACCAACATTATCAAGTTTTTATCTAATCATGTACTCAGACACACAACTTACATTTATTTCTTTTTCATCACTTAGACTCAAGTCATGATTTATGTCAACTACCAGCGGAGAGAAAGTCCAATCATAGTGCGAGAGTAACCGCAGGAACCTGTCAATGAAATCAATAAGCATAAGATAGTATTATAATACTTAAATGCAGCAATCTGATATTCAAATGCTGAGTCTGAAGAGAATTTGATGGAAGCCAGAGAAATATGAGAAGGGGTAGAGAGGGGCTCAATGTAGAGGATCATGACTAGGCTAGAAATGTGAGAGAATGTTGCATTATCTTAATACAGGTCTGATTTAAGCAATAATATAGTGATTTTACAGTGAATTGACAGTATGTGATGCAATTTTGAAGCAGTCACTGCTTAAGTAGTCATTTCATCTGTTCAAAATAACGATTGCTTGATTAGATGAGTAACAATGATTAGGAAACTCACCTCAAAAACCCAGTGATCCGTGAGCAGGGAACATCATATGGCAAAGGATTAAGAAAAAGATATGCAACCAATAGCTCAACAGCCTCCTCTACCAGGCAAGCTGAAAATAGATGTGAAGCAGCCCATCGTTTTGCAAGTCTAGACATATAAAAGGTCTACATGAGTTAAAAATTACAAATGGAATATAGCTGAGCGTAGAAATCTTCATATATTTACCTAACTACTGGTCCAAATATTGGATAACGACTTTGTAATCCATTGATCATGTTAGCATGCTGACTATGGATAAAAAGTTTCTTGTCAGCAGAAGGAATCCGCTTAGCTTGATCACTCCCAACTGCATGTTAAAATGGTTTGATAATGAAATTGAGAAGCTAAATTTCCAATTAAATCAGCATAATCTTATATGAAGTGGAAGTACATACTTTCCTTGTTGAGCAAACTAAGGCCCCTCTCGTGCAAAATTTTTAGACGAAATGCATATCCAGACATTAACACGTCCACATTATCCTCAGTGGCAGTACATGTCATCCCCCACATCTTTTGAAGACTGCCATGATAACATTATCATATCACATTAAATATTGAAAAAGAATAAGATCCTGAAATGAATAAAGGATCCATACCCCTACCTTACTCCAATTTGGATAAGGAAACTAGATTTTGTTTTTTCAATTGCAATTTCATCCATTGGCCAGTTCCCAGAACCTTCCAGCTGTAAAGGGCAGAGAAGTTAGCTCTTTAATCTTTATAAATTGTGTGTAAAAACTTCAGGACACTGAGCATCACTGGTGCATGAAGCCATACCTGAATCATAACTTCCAGTGGTTGAATGCATGACGGAACTAACTTATTCAGTCTGAGAGATGCATTTTTTTCATTTGCTAGAAGATGAGGTTCAGGAGGGAAGACTGCTGTAAACCTGAAAGCTGTAAATGACAATAAGCACAGAACATTGATTGAGCTCAAGCTTAAATGAGATTCAACATGTACAACTTAAACACCCTTATACTTAATTAATTGTTTTTTTCTTTTTTGCAAAAAAACTGAGTTATTAATAAACAATAAAACACACTAGTCAGCATTGACATGGATCACTTGAAAAATGGTACAAGGAAATCTATAAGGAGTCTATATTTGAATAAATAAAATATTTGTCCAGGAAGGTAAAATACCTGAGTCTAAAGGCTGTACACTAGACACCTTCAAAGGGAGGTCTTCAATACAACGCAAACGCTTTGATAAAACATCAAATGCCGCAAGCAAACTTCCAGAGTATGATATAGGATCTGTAGATTAATCATTTCAAAAGCACCACAGCAGTTAATAAGATAAGCAAATAGCATACGAGACCAAAAAAAGGAAGAATTCGCAAAGATTGTTACCTCCAGCTCCGTGAAGCAAAGAGAAATCAAGTTGATCCACGACAACCACAATATTTTCCTTGGATAGAGAAAGATGCCGACTAAGTACATGATCAACTATTCTTTTTAAAACAAGATGCCTTGCCCAATGTTCACTTTCCCATACTACAATTTTTTATAGGGAAAATACCATCACCATTTTAGTAGTCATAAAGATACTTTATCTCAGCCAATAAATAAGACAACATAGTCATGATAGACAAACTAGATAAAAAAATGAATTGTAACAATATATGCCTTACCTGTGCTTTCTGCAATTCTACCATCTTTAAATCTTCTAAGATCTGCTTTTTCTCCCCAAAACTTTCGAAATTCAAGAGCCTGCTTCAAATCATCAGTGAAAATCATGGATCACAGCAACCCAAATTTGAAAACAAAATGAAAAAGTGGGTATGGGCAGAAGAATATACCTCTTCTTTACTTTCAGCATTTGGACCAATATCGACCATCCTAAATGCTTTCTCCAAAGAACTCACTGAAAATCCTATGAACAAGGGCACTTTATCAAGTACCGACAAGCCCTGAAAATGTGAACTCGATTAGAAACAGAACAGAAGACCCAAAGCATGAAGCACATTTTAAATAAGATACTGAAATTCATGCTTGAAATCATACATCATCCACACTCCACTGGCAATGTGTATTTCTCCATGTAACTTGAATGAATTGTGCTCTATCATTCAACCCTTTAGATAAAATACCATGTATTTTATCCTCATATGATCTCCAGCACTCATCGTCCAAACAAAATCCAGATGCAAATACCTCCTGCTTTCCCTTCAAATTTATTCTATAGGAACAAAACATCAGATAATATAAACTTACAGCTTTTATAACAGGAAGCAAGTCATCATGAAAATTATTCAAGGACAGAATACCCCATCATAAAATAAAGTATCTGGATAGACAAGTATCTATCATCCAGACGAAAAGTTAACGCAGAAGAGAAAAATAATGTGCATATGACAGTATAAACAACAGTGTAAAGCACACTGAAAATTTCAAGATGTAATAGGGAAGAAAGTAACACTATGCAAGAGGTAAAGCTCTCAAACATTGCCAATGACAAACAAACATTAAATGAATCATTACCTCATACAATAGTCATATTTAACAGCATAGTCAATCTTGGTCATAAAAACTTCCTCAAATCCACAATCTCTACACTTTTCCATGCACCTAAGTGTCAAAGTAGCCTCATTTTGAAGCTGAATATAGAAGAGCCAAAAATAAGTATATAATCAAAATGAGTACTGCAATATTTATACTATAAAAAAAACACGTTGATGTGCTGGCCATGAGTACCCGAGTAAAACCAATCCTAGACATTCGAAACGCCAAATTGAATCCTCCAGATGGATGACATATGACAACTGGAAATGACTCTTTAAGTTGCATCCTTTGCTGCAAATGGGAATAGTGAACACACCATATTGCATGAGAAAAAAATAAACAGCAAACAATGTAATGAACATAGCATATTGTGTGATTTATTTAATATTTGCACCAATCTAGTGTAGGTTAAGTTCAGCTTATTTTGAAACAATAGCTTTTTTTAGTGTTTTCTGAAAGTGCTTTAAAAATAAAAGCAATTATTATTTCAAACAACCACCAAATCAACAAAACAAAAGAACAAAGAATAAATGAAACATGAATGCAAATGATACACAAATAAAATTACAAAACTAAAAAATAATTAAACTAAAAAAAGTGCAGAGATCAGGACCTCTTTTGTAATATTGCTCTGGCCTTCCTTTGGAAAGTAGAGACCTCGGCTCCACAACTCTGAGGTGGCTGCAAAACCAATAGCATTAATAAATACCTATCTATTTTGTTGGAATACATATCAAATCCCCATTCCCAGTCTATGCTAATTTTTACATGGCCAATTGCATACAAGTTCACAAAGAAACTGAAAATGGAAGCAAAGTTTTTTTTCTTTTGATGGAAAATAAAAGGTAATTGGTTTTTATTACAGAACTTGTTAACCAAATACATTACAGAAGAGACAATGATAATGCATTGAGAATACAAGAAAATAAAAGTCAAACATAGTAGTGTTTCGTAGCATTTTTGTTAAAAGAAAAAGATTTTAAACTCTTATAAGAGAGCTAAAAAATGTTTCCTGCAGCATTTTATAAAAAAAATGGATTTGTATCACACGCACAACATATTACACAACAATTAATGCTGGGTAAGTATATATGTGTTGACAACCATAATTCACCAACGTGAGCAACTTTACTCTCATAACAGACCAAGCTTAGTACACTAACATGACAGAAGAGATGAACAAAATGAACTGAACTGCAACGGAAAGTCTATACACATACCAATGAAGTTCAACGTGACGCGAATTATTTCAGTTGCTTTCATTGAATTGCTAATATGTTGCTTAGAAGCAAGATATGCCAAAATGACAGAAATCAAAAACCCATTCAGGCAATCGTGAACATATATCGAACTTCTTTGTCGAGCCCAAACCTAACTCAATGAAGACAATCAATGGTTTCAGTGTTCCATTGTAAGATTATTATTATTCATTGAATCTCACACATAAATACCCCCGAAAAAAATCTTATATCAAACCTTAAGCAGGATTAAAGCCTCTTTTAGTTCCTTCCATCCAAGATAATAGTTGTTGATAAACTCGGCATCCTCTATAAACATGTCTTCCAAAATACTAGAATTGTACTTCGGTGTAGCCTGAAGAGAAGTCCCTTCATAATATCAACAATCAATCATCAATACTCTGTATCAAGAGAAGAAGCAACAACCTCGGAGAAACAGAATAAAGGTATTGTAAACACACACCATTGCTCAAATTATGAATGTTGTTGCGTTTCAGGTTCAACTTTGCAGTGCTAAATATAGCCTTAGCTGACGGAATAATTCTTACAAAAAAACCAGGAACTTCAACAAGCTTAGCAGCTGCAATTATTTTCGTTGTTAGCATCACCAACATTATTTCAAAAGGCATTAGAATTAAATTTCGAAGCTAACAGAGTGCAAACCTGGATACACAACGAGCAAGGGTTTTCTGGCCTCATTCTGCAGAGTGGACCATTCAACCCTATCAATAGATGGAGACTTCTCCAAATACTTCTTCACCAAGCAGAGATAGAGACACCTCTTGGCATGATATCTGTAATTCAAATAATCCTTCTCATGGAAGCATTCCTAACAAAACACGAAAACAGGTAACTAAAAATTAAAAGATCGAAATGCAAGTCTCACATTGATAAATTAAAGTAAACATTAACTGATATATATAAGTTTGGTTATCGTTCTTCTTCTTTTTCTGATGATAGTACCTTCGGCAACCTGATAATAAGATCGACATTAACTTCAGGCTTCGCGAGACTCTGTATGGAGTAACTTCCACCAATCTTAACAAACGCTGGCTCCTTAAACTTGAACTCGACCTTATCGGCGCCAATGTCCGTAACAAAGCGCGATGCTAAATCAGCAGTTACCTGCGAATTCACGCGCATTGAGAAGGATCAGTGTTGAACGCACCGGAAATCAAAGCATAGGGAAAACGGATAGAAGAGTGACCTTGAAATCGCTGGGGATTTTGTCGATGGAGGTTTTGATGGCGGAAACGGTGTCGTCGACGAGCTTAGAGAACTGATGTGAGTGGTCTACGTTGACCTCCTTCAATAGCTCCGTCAACTTTAGCTCCGTTGAGTCCATGGCAATAGCGTCGGAATCCATGGTTGTGACTTGTGAGTGCGGTCGAGACGCGGCAGAATGAATAACGTCTTGTTTGGGTTTAGGGTTTATGGGAGAGCGATGGCGGTTGACGTGTTAAATAATACTAAGTCTAGCAATGCATACTAGCCGTCTCTCTATTTCTAAATTTAAAATCAAATTTATTTTAATTTATTTTTTCTTTTCTATTAATTTTATTATTCTTTTTATCTATTATCTTCTTTTCCTTTTTTCTTTTTATTATCCTTTTTTCTTTCATTCCATAACTTTTTCTGTTTTAATATTTTCTTTCCTTTTTTCATTTTTCTATTATCTTCCTTCGTTTTTTCTTCTTCTTTTTTTTTACGTTTTCTTTTTCATTTTTCCTTATTTAATATTTTTCTTTTCCTTTATTATTCTTTTCATTCCATCATTTTCCTTTTTTTTGTTTTTGTTTTTTCAAATAATTAACTTTTCTTTCATTTTGTTTTTTAAATTATTTTCTTTAAAAAATATTTTTGTTTTCCATTTTTGTTTATCAGGATAGAATTAGGATATGATAAATATTAAATAGGCAAATCTGACATCTCTAATAAACTTTTTTAAAGTTTGAGTCTGACCTTTTTTTTATTTAAACAAATTTTTCAAAAATGCTTAACCTCACTTTTATAATAAATAAGATAGGTAAGGTCATGTTTTAAATAAGTCATTCTTTATAAGTGATTATGTAAATCTTTTTAATATGAATCACTTTATTTTATAAACATACTTTTTTTTTGTCTATTTTTGAGAAAACTAAATTGTTTAAATAATAATATTTATTAATCGTAGATTATTTAAATGAATTTTATTTGAAAACAACAATTATTTATTTAAAAAGCTTCTATGTCAAATATATTATTAATCCAGTCATAGTTTACTGATAAAAAAAA
>PYAF01004289.1:3428763-3489848 GCA_007407185.1 Glycine tomentella | reverse complement strand
AATATATTATATTCTAATTTTAATTTTAAATATTTTAATACTTTCAATCAAAATCTAATGATTGTTATTAATTATTTTTATGTTCTCGGTAAGAAAGTGTTATCATAAAAATTATATTATATATATATATATTATTTTCTATTATTGTTGGCAAAAAACAGATGAAGGAAGGGGAAAAATTATTAGTCATTAAAAAAATTAATTAGTTGGGACTTAATCACACTAAAAGGTTATTAAGGTTATTATCACTCTTTCTTAATAATATATTTTATAAGGATCAAACTTATTTCTGTTTCTACAAATTCAAAGTATTTTGTCATCTGAGTTACACTTATTAAGTACAAGTTTGAAATATATATCTATGTAAAGCATGTATTTTTTTAGATTGTTTGAATTTAAAAAAAAAAAAAAAACTTTTTTTTTATAGAAATTTTAGGTGGAGGGAATGGTGTCCCAATTTAAGATAGAGGAAGTTTTTGTGCTCAGGTAACAAGATAGAGATGAATGAGAAATTCAAAACATGCAACTGCAATTTGCGGAACTCGATCTCGCTACACTCAACCAAAACCCTTTTAATTAAGAGGGAAAAGGTTGAATTGTCTAACAAAATAGAAGAAAAAAAGTTATTTAATATGTTTTTTCTCTTGATAAAATAAAAGACTCACATAAGGGGTATATTAGGTAAAAGAAATATCTTAGTAGATTAAATAGGATGTCTGAGTTATACACATCTTTTATTTATACAAATAAAAAAATGAAAGATAGAAAGAATATTAGAGAGTTTGCTAAATTTTTCTATTGTTGGACTGAAGGTTTAAATTCATTTATCATACTTTTTTTTAGGAGTATTGCTTTTTATATCTCCTTGATTACTATTCAAAACCCCCCAAAAAGTTTACCTTTTGAAAAAATCAATCTATTTCCACCTTCACCCTCTCTCTCTTATTCTCTTTGCATCCTGCCTTTTTTTTTCCTAGCCTTCAGCTCTCGCCTTCCTACCCTCCGCCGATCACTATCTTTTCCCCGCCTCCCCTTCACCCACCCCCTTCTTGCACCCTCCCCTCCCTACAATATCCCCCTTTCTCTCATTTTTCTCTTTGGAGTCATTTTAGGCCATCTCGATATTTCATTTTTTCACCTTTCCCATATTTTTATTGAAACTAATTTTCGTAACCTAAAACTTACATTATGGAAACTAAAAAATATTGTCAATTTCAGCTAAAAGGGTATTTTGTATAAAAAAACATTAAAAGTTGGGTCGTGCAAAGAGTAAAAAAGGTTATCTAAGTAGCCTTTCCTTAAGATAAGAAACTTTAAGCCCAACCCATTAATATCAACATAGGAGGGAAAGGAGAGAACACAAACAATGTCAGATCGTGTGGCCTTCACAAAGGAAATTTTACATTATAATTTTTTTTGGTGATCGATTTTAAAAAATTTAAAACTCACGACGAAAAATCATCCCAAATAAGACCTTAGTGCATCACCCTTTGTCTGTCCTAAAGTCCAACAAATGAAGGAAAAGCTTATTTCATGCAAAGACATGCTAATTTAGATGGATCCTTGAAAATACAAACATAATAACTTTATCTTGTAAAGCAAATTCAAGTAATTAGAATTTTTTCAATGCATACATCGAAGCAAAAATAAAAAAAAAGGACAGTGATGAGTGATTTTCTTACAGTAAAAACCTTACTCGTCTATGTATGAAGAAGAAAGGCAAATCCATGGCAATGAATCATTCAAGTCAAGTTGATTGGTAAAATAAAATAAGATTACTGTGTCAACAACCAAATATTTGAAACTACTCTAGTAAGGAAATAAATTACGGGAAATCAAGTTGGTCAATAGTCAACTCGAGCACCACGACCACTTCTGATGTTTGCCCTTCCAACCATGGTAGTAATACTACTATGAGGTTAAGTGTTCCTCCGTACCATTCAAAAGTCTATTGCGTGTTTGATTTTTCATTTTCACAACTTTAAACATTTATTTATGGATTCCAAAGCCAAAACCCAAAAGGTAATTATATTGTTGGATAGGAAAAAACGTGAAACGTTGAACCCAACATTTTTTTTTCGAACACGTCCCTAGTCATTGTTAAAAAGAAAAGAAGTTAAAAAAGGCATCAATGGTATAATATCAAGCATTACAAGTTTAATTTCCAAAAATAAATCATTAATAATATGAGGTACTTGTTAAATAAAGAACCAATTAAATGAAATGGATAACCAGAGAGAAATTTAAACATGTTGCAATTGAGTTTCATGAAGCATGCAACAATCAACCCAATAAGATTCTCATGAAAGTGGAAGATTTTTTTTATGTAAATTAAAATACATTCTTATCTTTCGTTTCTGATAATATTTTAGACATTACAAACATACACTTGACATTATCAACGGACATGAATCCTTAAAAATATAATCCTAAAAAAGCATGATTTCCTATAACGGAAAAAAGTCGTACACTAAGTGCCCCTTAAAAGATATCATTTCAATCCAAAACTTTAATACTACCTCATTTCCAACTATTTGTTTACACGGTAGTAGTGATATTTTTGGTTTCTCTTTTCATTTTCGGATTTCTATCTAACTATCGAGCACGTAATCCAGGACTTGAAGAATAAGAAAAAGGTGAATTATTTGTTTTTCTTGCTTCTGCTGGATTTTGAAATATTTTTAAGATTTTCTCTATTTTAACTTCTTTAACTAATAAATAAAAAAATTAAATAAATAAGGAAAACAAAAGAAGTTCAACAAAAAAATATCAAATTATTAACTCTTAACTAATTAGTTATTTAAATACAAAATAATTGTATCAATTTTTCAAATTAAATTAATAACACGTTGGAAAATCATCATTTTGAGAAATTGGTTTTCAGTAAGATAAAATCATAATGTTAAAAAGATGGATAGATTGGTAAATACTCTGGGGTGAGTATTTCGCTAAATAAAAAAAACTATGATTAAATTTTCCGGAAGATGACAGTAAGAAATTATTAAATTGATCCTTCACCAACAATGCAGCAGGTACTTATTTATTTCATGCTTTTAATCGTTTTGATACCTTCATAAGCTCGTGTTTTATAAAATTCCTTCACTCCAGCTAGGTAGTAGTTAATAGTAATCTGACACACTGACAAAGTGATTTTAATAGTAAAACGCTCATCCTAGTTGGCCAACAAATTGTTAATAACCAATATGCCTTAAAAAAACAATATAGAATTGATAAGTATATATCCCGTATATTTTACGGATATATTTATACAAAAAATTTTAAAAAATAAATTAATTGTGGAAAAATATTCTAATATAAACAATAAATAAAAATATAGAAAGGATTTTTTTAACATAAAAAATCTAAAAAAATTCCATATAATTGTATTTTAATATAACGAATTTAGAAATAGTTTAATCAATAGTTATATGTTGATAGTGTAAAATGATTTTATATTATTATTTAAATACAAATTATCGTTAAAATAAATTTTAAGATAATTATTATAAAAATAAATAAATTTATCATATATGATAATTTATAATTGGATGCTTATGTAAAATTATTTTTAATTATTAATGCATAATCTTTTTTTTATTTAGGAAATATTTTTATATTTAATGTCAATGAATAAATGGAAGTAACAATTAAGGAAATTAAGAAAAACAAAAAAAATCATTGAATTAAATAATAAGAAAAAAATTATGTACGTACAATATAAATTTTTTATAATTATATGATAACATAAATCTATTTCACAATATCAATAGACATTAAACTCTTAAATAATTGATTAAAATATTAATTTTATTTAATTTACGAAACATAAGTATACACGTCCTAACATAAGAAAAGAGAGAGTTTCATGAAAATAAATGTATAACGTCACTTCATAAAAATATTAAAAATGAAAGACACAAATTTAAGGTTTAAGGTTGGATTTGTCGATTCCGTTACTCGTTGCATGACTAAAAAGATGTACCGGCAAGCATGTTAGGTTTTGTGATGAAAAGCACAGTTCCAGCTATTGCAACATAAACTTCATTGGACGATTAGATTCAATGCGATATTCGAAGAAGATAAAGATTACTAGACTCTCACTGTCTACACTGCTAAGCGAATCCATTACAATAAAACTAGGGGAAAACAAAAGATAAACGCTAATAATTGCGGAACTGGTTAATAGTAATAAATAAAAAATCATTTTTCATTTTGACGAAGAAAATTCATTTTTCATTAAAAATAGTAACACTGAAGTACATTAATACTATCTAACTTCTGTATCTTTTTAATAAAAAACAGTTTTTACTAACTTTTTTAATACAAAACTGCACTTTTACCGAGGGATTTTTGTGAGTGGTTATGCGTGAAGATTGAAAATAATTCTTTAGTCATGTATTTATTTTTTACGGATAAAAAAAGTTATTTTTTAATTTTAAATTAATATTTTTGAAAACATTAATTAACCTTTTTCATTATTTTTTATAAATATTTCACCAATAGATTTCATTACAACGTGATTTTTAGTAAAAACTTTTTTTTATAAGACATCATTAAATAATCAAAAGAAAAAAAATAAAGTATGTACTCCTTAAATATAAGGGATTAACAATTAAAATAAGGGTCTTCTTAAATGTCTTAAAAATTGATAAAATATTTTTCTTTTATAAAAAAAAAATCATGTTGATTTTTTTTTTTTGTTATTGTAATGATTTAAAAAATATGATGAAAATATACTAAGATCCCGTTAGAAAGAAAGTAAAAATAAAAAAATAACGTGTGAGTCACATTTTTATATTTTATTTTAATTTTAAATTTTTATGTCAATTTTATTTTTTTCTATTTTTTTTTCATTCTACCAAACTGACTCTAACAGGGTAGACTAATAGAGATTTGGGTGTAAAAAATAGGATTTATTCTAAAAGACATTATTTCAGTTTTCCAGTTATGAGCCTCAGTGTACGTTTCAGAGAGAACCCTGATCCAACGTGGACACATTGGACCATTAGATCTGCTTCAAACGAATTAAATGCACCTACCATGTCTCACTCGCTTTGGCACATCACTGTATCTATCTATGTATGTCCGGGAATGAATGTCTGCAATGGCGGAGCATAGAAGGAGCCAAGGGGGCCACGACCCCCCCCCCCCCCCCCCCCCCCCCCCCCAATTTTTTTACAAATATAATTGTATGGGTAATTAATTAATATGTTTATTGTTCATAAACATAAATTATGTCTGTGCTGTAGAAATCAGAAGAAAAAAAAAACCACCACCGTAAAATTTCAGACTCTGCATAAGCATAAACAAACAGTTTGTTCATAGGAGGTATAATGGTCACGAGTCATGGCACACCTGCAAAAGCTCAACTTATAATAATAATAAATAATGTCTTTGCATTTAATTGAATCAAACGGTCCATATATGTGATGGTCAACAACAACTATATACTATATACTATATATAAACTGAGAGGGAAAGTGAGGCAACAAAAAAGTAGGTTTATATATGTAACTGAAAGAGAAAGTTAAAGAAATAAGTCCAAAGACAAAGCAAGCTAAGATTATAAAATTTATCCCATTCTCTTACCACCATCTTATGCAAGAGGAGAGAGGAGAGAGAAGAGAAGGAAGCAAACAAAATGGAAAAGCTAAAAAGTGAAAAAAAAAAAAAAAAACATAATATCGACGAGACCATCATAACATAACCATCGCAATCAAAAACATCATCGTAAAACGTTGACGTATAACTGTCTGTGTGCCTGCTTGTTGGTCTTGACCGTCCAGGTAACTTACTACGCTAGCTAGCTCCTTTTGTAATCTTGTGTCATTATTATTATTATCATTATATGCTTTTTTTTCAACGTTCGTTTCGTTCATCTCGTGAAGTCGTGAACCAGGCTCGTTCTGTCCGTGACGTTGAGTCTCCACGAGAGGAACGGAATGCCGTTATCGGCGGTGTCTCTATCGGCGTCATCCACGAAACGGAACTCGTTCCCCATCCCCGGCGAGAAGCACTGCATCTTCTGACTCTGCTGGTGTGAGTACCACGAGTTATTGTACACCTGCGCCGATTCCATCACGCCACCGGAAGCCACCGAAGCCGGCGTGGCGGCGGCCGCACTCGCTCTTCTCTCCTCCTTCTTGAATCTAATCCCACACGCATTGCACAGTGACTGCAATTCAATTCACCCACATTGAGAACATTAATTAAAGTATATTACATGAGAAAACTTAGTTGATAATTAAATTTCTTGACTCTCAAATGAATTAAAATAAGCTTAGACATACGCTAAATCATAAAATATAGTAGTTATTTACGTACCTTGGGGCCACGGGGGCCATTTCTCCAGAGAGGAGTAGAAGTGGTATCACAATTGGCGCAGCGGCGAGCGAGGAGAGGGTCGGTGGTGTTGGTGGTTCGGGAGGACTTGGAATGGGATTGTGGGTTGTTGTGTTTGGATTGTAGTAAGTCCCAGCAGAAGTTAGAGACGGAACGGCGTTCGTGGCGGCTTCGCTTTTCTTCCTCTTCGGAGAAGCGGGTGGAGGGGGTACCGAGGGAGAGGGTGCAGTCAACGGAAGAAGAGGAAGAGGGAGTGAAGGAAGAATAGTCATACATGTTGTCGGAATCCTCGTAGGGTGGTGGTTTGTGGTTGGGCATGGAGAAGAGCATGGCGAAGGAGCTGGTGGTTTGGCTGTGAAACATACCACATGTGCAGGGTCCCATCACGTGCCCCTTGGAGCCACTGCAACAGTGATGCATCCTTTTCTTCTTTTCTTTTTTATCTTATCGATGTTGATCAATAGCGAAAACGGTTGCTTTGTTGTTGGTGTGGAGGATTGAGGGTGGTGAGGGAAGAATGAATTAATAGAGGGAGTACTAGAGTGAGAGAGAAAGAAGATGATGTGGGTTGGAGATTTAAAGCAGGGGAAGTACACTGAGTGGGAGGAAATGTAATAATAAAACGTTAGAAAAAAATGTAACGGAGGGAGGGAGAGGGGGCTTGGAAGAAAGAGCTGAATGGTACGGAGTTGGGGGGAGAAATGGGAAGGGGGTGTTGTCTGGTAGCTTTGTGAGCTAATAAGATGTCGAAATACCAGTCAGCACCTGCAGTCCACGTTGTCGTTAATGCAAATGGAGGGATATATATATAGTTCAGGAGAGAGACAAGTAAAAGGATATGAGAGTTATAATAATTATAAAGAGGTGAGCAGAGAGAGAGGGACCCAGTGGATGTGTTATATAGGAGAGAGAAAAATTAATCAAGTCTGGAAGACTGAATCATGCAGTCAGGGAGTGAGTGTGGGTGTAGGGTATAACTTAGAAGCAATAGTATTGGGTTTCTATGTGTGGCACTGTTTGTGACTTTATGCAAGATTTGGCATTGCGTAGTTTCGATTTATAGCAATAGGTGAGGTGGAATTGGAACGAGAAGAAAAGAAAGAAAGAGAGACGGTGGTTTTAGTTTTGGTTTTGGTCATTGGGTAATGGGTAGTCAAAAGAGCCCACGTGACCAGCGGGAACAGTCTTCCATGGATCTGCCTTTTCCGATCACGAGGTTTTAGTGTCTCAAACCCAATATCCGTATCTCTGCCTCTCTGCCTCTCTGCCTCTGCCACTGCCACCCTCCCAAGGAAAATGGAATAGTTTCCCACCCCCTCTTATTCTCACGCTCCTTTTCCTTCCCTCTTCAACCACGCTCTAATCCCAATATTACTAAGTAACCATACACTACTCTATACTAGTAATACCTGCATCCCTGGACTTGCTAATCCAATACTATATTACTTCACATAACTCACCACTCTCATATTCCATACGGATCTCTCTTCAATTACTTTCCTTGTGAAACATTCAATTATATAATACTATAATGTATTCTGCTATGTCAAAAACCATGAAGAATTTAACTTAATGTGAAAGTTGTTGATAATGTCCTAAAAGACTTATCCATGTTATATGCTCAAAGTCTTTCAAAATATAATAAGTGTTTTTTTATGCATAAATCAAGGTATTGGACCAGGCAAGATATCTCAATTATAATAACAAAACAGAGATTGGAGGAGATCGAAGATACCACTCATACCAGTTTCAAAAATTAGGTCAAATTAAAAGGCCAGGTTTTCATAGACAATTATATGAGAAATATATTGTTAAAATAATTAAAACATTAACTTAGTGTACATTGTAATTAAAATGGGAAAGTTGTGACAGGCTCACAACTTCACTAACCCACATTTTGATTGGGTAATTAAGAATGATATAAAAGAGGAAAATGTTACAAGTTTAATTTTTTTCCTACTAAAAATAATTAACAATTAACATCTTACATTCATATTAAAACATGAATGTTGTGGACAACTCCACTAACCCACGAGAAGATGACTTCATATGATTATTGTTAGTTAGATCACAAATGACATGGTATGGTCTTAATTAATCCACAAGACCAAGCTGAAAAACATTGTTGTGGCCAACTCTACTAACTCACAAGATCAAGCCTAAAAAATGTTGGAATTAAAACGTGAACTTGTGACTAGCTCCACTAACTCACAAGATTAAGCCAAAAAAGTTTGGGATTAAAATGCAAACGTTGCGCCCAACTCATAACCCTCGAGACCAAGCCAAAAGATTGTTCAAATTAAAACATGAACGTCAAGAGCAAGCCAAGAAATAATTGTTTTTTTTTGGATAAAGCACAAACTAAAATTGAAATTAAATTACTATCCAAAAATGGTATATTTTGGATAAAGCTCAAAACAAAATTGAAATTAAATTACTATCCAAAAACAGTTTATTAAACCGTAAAACAAGTTTCTTTAAAATTCATTGCGGGAACATACTGCATCAGACACTTAATTAGCACAATCTCATGGACACTACTCCAGACCTTTTGTTTGTTTGAAACCTCATAAAATACATCATTAAATAAAACACTTGAATGCTAGCTAAACCTAGTCCATAATGTTCGTGCAGTGTTACTCTATATATAAGCTCACAAACATATATTGAATATTTGGTGTTATGTTGAACAATTTATTTATTTATTGAAGGGGGGTGGGGGGCCACGCACATAAATGAGGGTGGGATATGTGAAAATTGTGGGTGGTGTCTAATGTCCATGGGAAGATATATTTTCAACAGAACAATGACCACTCCTCCAATGACCCCAACTCCGTTAGTCGTTATAGGGCGTCCAATCCATCAAATCTGCAGCCAGAAACAACAACAACAACCACCACAACAAGCAGTTTTTTTGGCTGCCGTACCGTGGGAATCACGTGAATCCAAAACAAAAGCCAAGCTCGTCATCATAGTAACCTCATGGCCCGAATCCACACCCATTGTTTTTGCTTATGCGACAACAGGAGAAGTTGTAGTGGTCGAAGAGAAGATCCCTCAGATTTTGATTGATTTTTGGATCACCACGAAAGGGAGAGAGAGAAAGCTCTTCAAATGGATACTCAGCAATCATCAAACAAAGCAATCTTGCTAAGCTAACGGCAAGAATTTTTTTATTAAATAAATATTAATTATTAAAATGATAATATTTGTTAAGAGAGAGGGGAGAGAATTGAATATGTAGTTTTTTTTCTTAATCATTAAATCCATCTTATGAATGCTAACCACAATGTGTGTATTGTGCGAGAGAGAGAGAGAGAGAAGAGATTTCTTTGGGTCAAAGGTAGATAGAATAGAAGCCATTGCAAAAAGAAAAGAAGAGAAAAGAAAAGGGTCAGAAAAAAATGAAACAAAATCCAAAACTAGAGTTACCCCACATCATAATACCCAAACAAACAAACTCCTCTGGTACATGGATGAAAAGATTCAAAAACATTCACTGAGAGTGAGAATCAGATCGCATAGAGATTGATGAAACACAGTTCGACAAACGGGACGACCACACCACCGCTTTCCAAAAGATGCTCTCTCTATATTTTGCTTTGTAAACTACGAGCAAAATACTACTTATTTGGATTAGAAAATTTTTTAGAACCCAGATCTGTCAAATAGAATATATTCCCCAGGGGAGTATCAACACTCGAATCCAAGTTTCAAATCATGTGAAAGGCTAAATAATAAAAAAGAGAGAGAGAGAGAAAGAAGGAAATAGCATTGTCCAATTTTGAAATGATTGGAATAAGGGTACTCCAAAGACCAAACGTAGCAGCAACACACACAAGGGAAGAGACACTGAATATAGACTTTAATCTCGTGATCATCTGCAAAAGGGGTTCAAACCATGATTCCATGTTTGCGTACACAACTGATAATATTTTCTAACGCGAAGTTTAAAAAAAGAAAAAAGAAAAAAAAAGAGGGTTACGAAAAAAGGTCATGCAACATCTATATTCTATAGGATCCAACGCTACGTTGCCATCGCTTGTGTCCCACTTCTGAAAACTTGGCACATAACAGGTACCACACGTCGGTGAGTGTTGCCATTAATTCAGCTCACTATTTTTTTCTTCTTCTGAGTTTGAAGAGAGTGTTACTTAAACTCTGATTGTTTTTGTGATTAATTTCTATTCAGGTTATTACTACTATATAGTATATCCATGTGGATGCCCCGAAGAACAAACTGGCAAAAAAATAGGCCAAAATCAGTTTTAATTGTATCTAGTATTGAACTAATGAATTAAAACTTTTGTTGTTTTGTACCTAGTTATGATATATAAAGTATAAGATATTGGAAAAGAAAACATTAACATTATAAAATAAGTAGGAACTTACGAACAAAGATAATTTGAATAAAAATTATGAATGTCTATTAATTAAAGTCACTTAAAAAATCTAAAAAACGAAATAAAAGGAGTCATGAATGTATTATTTACGTTTATGGTATAGCTTACTATTTTATATTAAATTATATTGGTTTTATATGTGTGTGTTTGTTATCTGTAGGCCTCATAATATCCAATCTTTATATTACACAGTAGTTAAATATATATAGAATAAAAAATAAATTAAATATTTTCGCAATTTAGCCAAAATCATAGTTTTAATTTTGTTATAATGGATTATTTTTTTGCAAATAAAATTGATATAAACACTATCGGAATTATTAGGACAAAATCTGTATTTCTTTATCAGATAATAAAATGTAATCACTTTAGTTTCTTTTTTTTTTTTTTTTTTGAAATTTGAAGGAATATTTGATATATAGACATCACTCGCTTAACATTGTTGCGAAAAATGAAAATGTGAATAGCAAGCAAGGGATCAATTAATCAATATACCCACTTGACATAAAGTATTTCATGATTAATTAAAAAATAACAAACTTCTTTGATGAACTTTTTTACATAATTACTTCCAAACATGAACGACAAATGAGAATACAATAATAAATTTTAAAAATGGAAAGATAAAGAAATGTTCTTTTAAGACGCATACAATATATACAGTGGGTTATAAGACCACCTTTGACCACTTGACCAAAAGGTTAGACCTCCATAGAGGGGACAATTAGATGTTACAGAATGTAGTCTCAGATGTTATATATATGATACTGACAAGAAGTTAACTTTCTTAGGTAGGACGGCTTATTAGCGGGATTTCTCCTACAATACGGTTCCCTTTTTCTATATGTTGGTCCTTTGCCTCCCACTTTAGATTTTGTTGCTTCTTTTACTCCTTCTCTTATATATTCCTATTCTACTAAGTTAATTCTTCTATGTTGCTACTTTGAACCTTATATACCAAGTTCTGCCAAAGAAGATCCCGTCAACACAAAATCACTGGACCAATCCGATCCCAATCCACCTAGCCAAAAGGTTCCTCTCTGGTCTCCATGGATCAAATTTTAAACACAAAAGGAGAAAAAATAAAATAAAATCCCAAACCCCCAGGTGAGAGAAAAACAGACATTCCAGTTGTATCTTGTTACTTTTGAGGAATGCAATTTTATTCGTTCCCAAAGTTTATTTTACTAATAATTGTGTTATTTGTTTTATGCACTATAGTATTATTCACTTGCCATATAATATTCTAATAAAATACAGTATCAAAGTGTGGCTCCAGGCAATAGGCATTGTTGAACACATTTGCATGCATGCAATGCAAGCAACTTGTTCCACGACACCCACGTGGCATCTTGGTGGATGATATTATTATTATTGATTATTGAATTGATTGATTTTAGGATTTTTTTGTCGGATTAGGCGTTAGATACGATTTTAGCAATTCTCGTATAGTTTTTTAATTCGGCACTACGTTGGGAAATTGAAACAGTAAGTAGAGTAGGTGAGTCCCACCAAATCCAGCGAGCCACGTAATATCATGATTAAGCAGAGCATTGCCGTTGCATGTAAGACCGTGCAAAACTGCGGTTGTGAGGCGGTGACCAGTAATGGCACAGACCCCGTAATGCACACGCACGTTCTCGTTTTGGGTTTGGACTCTGATATTTGAAATCAGTATACGATCAATTGCAGGTTACTTGGTCGTGCGGATTGAATTACTGTACTATTTTTAGAGATCATTTTGATAATTAATTAGCTATATGGAGTATACTACATAAAGATTAAAGAGGAGTAATTTTTTTAGAACTGTTAAAGAGTAATGTTATATTATACTCCCGGATCTTTTTTATAAGTTTTAATTAACTAATTATTTGAAATCAAGAAAAGTAATTAATAAAGTCTTTTTAAGAAAATAATGTAGTTAATAATTTAGAATCCTTCCATCATTCGGTTACGTTAAAATGTGAAGGAAAAAAAGATTTCGTATGGGTTTCGAATGAAAAATATTTTTTTTATTTAGAAGAAAAATTGAAGAATGATACTTTTTGTAGATTTTGTATGTTTATGTATGTTTTTTCTATTGTTCAATCAGTTAAAAATCATGTTAGATAATTTTCAAAATAAAAAAAGTAAAAAATGTTTAAGTATATTTTTTTAGATACTTATTATAAAAGTTAATAGTTTATTTTTAACTGAATAAAAAGTTAATAAACTTGTCATATATAATAATTTATAACTGAGTAATAAATCTAGAAATTTCTTACACTATTAATGCATTTAATTAAATTCTTATATTATAAAGAAGAAGAAAAAACAGAAAAAGGAGAACTATGACTTTGTACATATATTTCACCATGATTCAGATTCCATTTAAGTTAGGCCTGCAGCCCAAATCCACAGCATATGCTGCATTGATCTTGCTGCTTCAGCCAGTGCTTCGCTTTGCAGTGGAAAGTCTACAAATAGTAGGCTTGCAGCCCATTACTCGATTCTTGTAGGAAGTTGCTACATCCACTCCCTTCTTCTCAGATTTTCCCCAAACTACGTACCCTTAAAATACACCCCCCATCTCTTTCTTTTCCAATTTAATTATTTTCCAAAATATGTACACCCCCTTCCATATAACTCTTTCAACAACCAAAGGACATGGCAGCACAAAACTAAGTCCCGCACGGCTTGCACATTTGCATAATTTAATTATCCCTTGATCATGGTTGTGGCTCTCGAACAAAGCAACAGGTTTTTGCTATTCATGGTAGATGTGGCATAACTCTTCAAAGAGGTGCCTATATGGTCAAATATAAATAATTGATTCACATGCATTTGGAGCTATGTCGGTTTAAGATGGAAAGGATGTAGGTGGTGCGTAATGAGCTAAGGGTATTTCAAAGCCCAACACCATAGAAGATTCTTTTATTTTATATATGGTCCCTAGCAGATTAAACCACCGTCGTTTACCTCGTCGCAGGTGAATCCCTTGCCAGAAACATAATGAGAAGTCAGAGCGCTAACCAATCATAGAAGGAAGAAATAATCCCATTGTTGTTTGCTAAAAAAAATTAATTAAATTGGAGAGAAAGAGTTCTGCTGAAGGTGGAGAGTGCGTACATTTTTTGAAAAAAATAAATAAATTGGGGGAGAAATAGACGGAGGAGTGTGATTTACAGGCTAGTTTGGGAAAAATATTAGAGAAAGGAGAGTGTATTAGTATATAGGGAGAGTGGATATAGTAATTGCCTTGTATTCTCTAAATGTACAACGCGAGTTAGGTTATTCAACCAACCAAATTTTCTTTTTCTTGGTTAATGGTTATTCAACAAACCTGATAATCGAATTTGTGACACTTGCAAAGCTGGCTCACAGCGACGATTATACTGGTTCCTTGAATCAGTGGAACTAATAGCATATCCAATGTAAGGAATTTAATTGGGTTCTTTAAGCAACTTTTTATGGTCCTCACAGTATTTTTTGTGATCCTCACAATGTCATATCACTCCTAAGAAACTCACCCATTATTTTACTCTAATGTAAGATATCACAAGGAACTAAAGAAAATCCACATATTTATATTTTTTTTAATAAAATTTAATATGTTTTCAATTTTATAAATACAAATTAAAATAAATAAAACGAAAAACATAACAATATAAAATAAAATTTACATAATAATAAATAATGGCTCTTTTGTTTTTATTTTTCTGTGCATTTGTTTTCTTTTTCTTTGTAATGGCTCTTCGAAAAAGAATGCACAAACGAAATGCCTAACAAAATTTTTACCATCTCATTAATAATATAATTACTTTTGCATTTATTTTCTTTTTCTTTGCAATGACTCTCTTGTTTTTATTTACCAGTCAATTTATTATGATCAATTTTTGCATTCTTTTTCAAATCAGCACACCTGCACACACGTCCAAACACACACACCCCAATTTTATGTTCCAGCCCATTAGCCCCCCCAACACCGGTCCACATGCCCAATGCTAGAAGCTTCCTCTGGCTTCTTCACTTCCAATTTTTTTTCTCTTCTCTGATGCACCTTTCTTCTTCACTTCTAATTTCTTTTTTCTCCCTCTCTATTGCGCCTTTCTCCAAGCCTTCTCCTTCTCTGTGCATGACCTTATTGGCTTCTTCACTCTCTTCTCCGCGCCTCATCGAAGGTCCTCCACTCGAGCTAGCTTCCTCGCACCGCGTCCACCGTCACTGTCTCTTCACCGTCGCCATGTGTCCACCGTCGTGGTCCCTTGCGGTCGCGGTCCTTCGCCATCGTAGTCCTTCGCTGTCGCGATCCCTTCGCCGTTGCGGTCCTTTGCCGTCGTGACATCAGGTTAGTTATTTTCCCTCTTCCTCGCACTGGTAGTTGATCTGAAACGCATCTATCTCTCCTCAAGTTTGCGTTCCTTATATAAGAAACGTATTTCTCCCTTCAAGAACCCGTTCCGCCACGTAAGCACTCGCCAATGCAAGATTTTTTTACGGAACCGTTTCGTCATCAAAGGAACGCTTGAAGATACCGCGTTGGAGATGCTCTAAGCATGAAGCTCATGTACTCCTATAGATAAATAGATAGTACCTTGTTCTTTTGATGTTATTTTGGCATTACTTTTTTTTAAATGACACTGACTTATTTTTTAAACTGGTATTATAAAATTATCTTTGTTCAATTCTGAAAGAATATTATAAATTATTTTTTGGAAATTTCATTCTGAAATATACTAAACTTCTGAAAATTTAATTTTGAAAGTGATTTAAGTATTTTTCAAAAATTGAATTCTAGAATATGTTAAATTATTTTGTGGAAATTCAATTCGAAAAATTATTTACAATTATTTCAGACATTTAATTTCCAAAATTTAAAAAGTCTTTCAGAATTTAAATTCTGGAAATGATTTGTATATAATTTTAAAAATCAAATTTCCAAAATAATTATAAATTACTCTGAAATTAAAATTTGAATAATGACATACGTATCTTATTTTAATAGATATAATTTTAAAATAATAGTTAAGAAAAGAAATGATGCCACAAATAAAGAAAGCAAATACCTTATACCCCTTACTTTTCGGATACTTTTCATTGCAAATTTTCTGGTCTCGTGAGACGGCCCATCACTGAGTTTCTTGGGCCTTAGTGGAAGCAGCTATGTGCTCAATGGGTTTTGTAATATGGCTGTCGTTTTTGCGGGGCCCGTAGAAAAATCTTTCTTAGTCTTCCGTTTTGTAGTATAAAACATTAAAATTGAAAAGTGTATTAAGGGTACGTTATTCTATTCTTTTATTTTTTTTCAGCAGTAAAAAAGCAAAAACAGAAAAGGGTCGATCCTATTCTGTCCCATATACTAAAAGGAAAATACGAAAGAGAAAAAGAAAAGAACCTCTCTCAACACGAAAAAATAAAAAAGACAAAAGGGAGAATCAGCCGCTTTGTATTAACCACATAGTAATGTATGCAACAGTTCGCAATCAGACAAGAACTAGACGACAAAACACGATACATCGTTCTTAAAAAAGTTTTGCTCTTTTTCTTTCTAATAATCACGCGCTTAACATAATGCAAATAGGAAAACAGTGATGTTAATTAATATTAATAACACATTCAATTTGACGTACTTTTTATTCATTAAATTTATTAAAAATCATAAAAAAATTATGGTTTAATTTCTTATTTAATTAATGAAATTTACTCATAATTTTATATTTTTATACTAATTTTAACTAGTAAAAAAGGTGTGGCCTTCAAAAATATATAATAGAAACGTGTATTACTAAAACTCTTCGTGCAAACAAATCCCGAGTCCTGATCACTGTTCAGAGATTTTCCTGTTACAATTTGCAGGACGATGGCTAACTGGAGTTAATTATATACTAAAACCTAGTATATATGGCCTCCCCGAACAAATGCCTTACAAAGGTAATTGAGCACGGAGATTAGACAAGGTTCTTAAATAGACTTAAGCTAGTTATGAGATAATACATTAAGAAATAATATAAAAAAAAAATAAAGACCAACTAAATGAAGTTTTAAATACCGGGGGTCTAAAATTCACTGTGTGAGTTATGTAAATTTCTGATATTTATCTTTATTTTTTAGGGATAGAAAATGAAGTTTTAAATTAATATAAAATAATTATGTTATATTTATTTAAAGTTAAAAATGATAATAATTAATTAAAAAATCCAATAAATATATTATGGAGCCAAAGAAATAAATTAAAACTCTTTAGTGTGGGTTTAAACTATATATCCCTAATTTAAAATTAGAGGTGGATCAAACCAACACTGACAAATGACATACAAAATAGCATGGGTCTATCCATCGCTACCTGATAATTAATGAGTGATTACTGATGATTAGTATGACCATTTCAAATTCCTATCAAAAAATGACCATTTCAAATTAATTGCAACTTAGTGTAAACTTGACTAACGGTAAAACAAATATTTAGCTTAGTATTGGCTTAATATATGACACATGCTAGACCCATCTTACACAATTTTTTTCTTCATACATTTTCTCCTACTGTATCCATTGTGGTCGCTGCCAATTTCGGTGATCATCGTTGCCGCACGTTTGCATCCACTACTGCATCGCCCATTGTAGCACCCTTGTTGCTCGCACTGCTCCCATTATGGCGGTGCCACCACCACCATGCCATCACTACCTAGGGCACCACCGTACCACCACTGTACTTCCATAATTGTTTCGCTATGGTTTAATGATATATATTTAATATTCTTATTTCTCACAATAATCAATAATTGTCATTTGACACACACCCCGTTTTTTTTTTGTTTTTTTTTTTTTTTAATCTTAGTCAATCTCACTCCGTTTCAATCACTGTGCTAAGTCGAGTTAAGATCGTATTCGATAAAAAAAAAAGTTGAAAAAAATGCTGTTATTTTTAGTTAATTGCACAAGTGGTTAAATACTCTTTTTGAGAAGTGACAATTATTTTAGTTCCCTAATTCCTTTTATATAAACAAGTACGATAAGATATGATTCCTTCGTGTTTGAGTTGATGTTGCGTGATATCATATTCATTTTGTGCTTATATCATGGAAAACGCTAGAGATACATTCCTCACATTAAAATAACAATAATAATAACTTTACTTCTCTACCATAGATTTCTATATTTCAAATCAATGATAAAAAACACGTTCACTTTTCTCCCTGAACAAAGTTATGGCATGGCATGCAATGTCATTATGATATTCCAAAAATATTTTTTCAATCTCTTGAAATCTATACATCTTAGAGTGAAATGGACATCTTTTTATGAGTAGAGAGAAAACTGAGATATACGATAAAGAAAAAAACAAAAAATAATTAATTATAAATATAATAAGTGGGGTAATGGGGGGAAACATAAAAGAATTAAGATAGATACAGAAATTAGAGTATGAAAAAATAAGACAGGATTGTATGTTATTTGTGGCAATGAGAATGACTAGTCAAAATGTGATATTGACCGATTTCCTTTTGTGTTTTTTTTTTTTCCTTTTATCAAAAGGTATTTAAATATAATCACTAGAAATTCAAGTTTCTAGTCTGGATTAATAATGTTTAACTATCCTGTATTGACAGTATTGTACTCTGGTCAGATTTTGGAATTTTGTTTAATTACAAACATATATAATTTACTAGTTAGGTGGGTTGTTTTGAGATCACTTTTTCTGAAGAAAAAAAAAAACTGGGGCTTGTAGGTATTTTTATCGGAAGAATTTTATTGAAATGTTTTATAGCGTAACATATTAGAATTAACTTATTTTATGTTTGAAAAACTATAAGTAAAATGCAGTAAAAAAACCCCCTTAAAAGCTACTTTAATCTAAAATATAAACAAAAATCTAATAGCATCAATAAGTTGACAGATTTTTGTTATTCCAGTTCACTCGATCAGTAGATTTTATCGCATTATAATTTCCCTTCATGTTACGAATCATTGACAACGATGTTTCATGGGGTCTAATTCAAATACGGATTATGTTTGTAGGAAATTTTAAAAATAACTCTAATTTAAATTCATGAATATAAAAATAAATAATGACGTTTATTTGTAAGGAATTAGATAGAAAAATAATTCAAACTGATGACAAAATTGGACTCCAAATACATGCGCGCTCAAACCCGACACATAGTATAAACCAAATGGGGCCAAACCTAATACAGTGCCTAAT
Source organism: Glycine tomentella (assembly GCA_007407185.1). NCBI lineage: Eukaryota > Viridiplantae > Streptophyta > Magnoliopsida > Fabales > Fabaceae > Glycine > Glycine tomentella. Next base: position 3,470,924 of record PYAF01004289.1, on the reverse strand, counting down.
CATATGTATAGAATGAAGAATCTAAATTCAACTCCCTCTAATTGAAGTTTCGAACAGTAGTTGATACGTTGAACGCATATATGGACAGACTACATATTTTTATATTCGTTTTTTTAATCACATTTATAATTTATATAATTCAGTATTTTTTTATAAAAAAAATAAGTAATAATATTTATAACCAAAGTTATAATATTTTTTAGTAAACTCATTATTAATTTTAAAATTATATTCGGTGCACTTTGAGTCATAAGAATAATTAATTATTTTTTAAAAAAATTGTGAAATGTAATGATATTTATAGAAATGAGTAAATTAAATTTACCCTTTATTGCCAAACTTAAATTTATTATTTTGTTCTACTATTTTAATTAAGATCTACAAACAAAAAGTTTAATTGTTTACATAGTCAATATAGTATTATATTTTTTTTCCTTAAAAAAATAGTATTATATTTTATTTTAAGAGAACCAATCTTAATAATAATAGTTCATCAAAATAAAGATAATTAGATGTTGGCAATTGGTATGCGAACCAGACTATCCTAGTTTTTGTATTCCCATATTTATGTGTATATTTAATAGGTTCATATACGCATCGGAGTTTTATAGGCAGATTCCAGGACCAACTCACTTTTTTTTTGGAACAAAAGTTGATTTGTGGTTTGACTTAATAGTTTATAGGCTGACCTTAAATGATTTCTGATTTTAAATTTAGTATTTTTATTTTTATGTGGACAAGTGGGTTGATATGTAAATATTGCAGACCAGATTATTTAATTGCAGATTTCGCAAATTAACCACACAGATTCATGGTTAAACAAACCAAAGTTGAGTTCAAGTCTACTCTTGACTCTTGAGAGTACCTACGCAATCCAATATATCTGAGAGATTGGCGCCTGCATGCACCTCTAATAAATACAAAAATATTAGAGAAGATTACAAAATTTTCTTTTAATATGATTCCAGCTGTGTTTTCATTTACTTTTGGTACATTACATATAATTTGCAAACTTTAACTTTTGGATTAATTTGTTTAAAGGCAAATCATAAATGTGGATCGATAATGTAATGTAGAACCTAATGTAAGTGATAGACATATCTATTTATTTTTTTTTCAATGGTAACAATGAACATTAATTCTAAATCCTCGTGTATATGCTCCAACGCCCACCACTGAGCGGACCCTAGTTGTTCATATAAATAATGTCAATATAATATTGTTCTTCAGTTCAACCTATTAATTATTCCATTCTTATTTTCATCCAAATAATGAATTGGCTTTGTTTGAGTAGTTAAGTACAGTAATATATAATCGACAGTTCAAAGACCGAGACTGTAATGAACAAATAAAGCATGGTTTAAACGAGAGAAAAATCAAAAAATACAGAGTTGCCCGGTTTCGCCGTCTCTCTCTCTCTCTCTTTTCTATAGTGGCCAACGCGACTCTGTACTGGAAAGTAAACAAGCACAAATTGATGCCTGAAAGAGAAATGTGAAAGAAGATGCTAACAAAGGTAGTAGCAAATACGCATCGTGAAAGAAGCAAGGTAGTAGGTAAAGCATGTCATTGGTCCAAGGGAGGAGTGGGTTGCAGATAATGCAGCAGCAGGCGCACAAAGTCACCAACACAACACAACACAACACAACACAAAGAGCCTCGAGGAGAGAGAGAGAGAGAGAGAATCTGACACACACGATAACAAGACAAGTGCTGTGTAGTGGCCCAGCAAGCATTCACAGAGAGGTGGCCTTTAATTACTCTCAATATCATTATACTATATCTTAAATAAATAAAAATAAACATCCTACCTTAATTTAATTGAGTTATCACTTATCACTATCATTTACACGTCTTAGTCTATAAACTTATAGTATATAAGGCTAATGGTAGGATATGATCTCTCTCCTTAATTAATTAGTCTCTCCCTTGTAATTTGTAAAAATATGCTGGTTTGGGACACACATTCATTTGGAGTAAGGTTGGAGAGAGTGAGTGAGAAGGGCAATAATTAAAAACTGGACCAGGGTGCAGGCTGTGGGAGAGGACCAACATGACTTTGTCGGTTGTTCTGCAAGACAAATTCTTGCAGTACTAGTCAGTAGTCACCACTCCTTTTGAGTGTGCAAAACAACCTCTTCCCCTGTTCCTTTCCTACTTGGTTTTTATGGGTCTGGATGGCTGGTAGGAAACAACACCCTTCTAGGCCCTCTTTCACACCAACTTTCTCATAATCCAACATTACATGTCTTTCTTAATCAATCTTAACTCTTAACAATTTACTCTCTCCACTCTCTCTGTGTCTCCCAAGGTGTTGTGTTGTGCTGTGTTGCTTGGTGCAATTAAAGCTTTCTACTTTCTACCTCAAATCTCTATAGCCTAATATTCTACCCGCTGAGGTGAGTCTTATATTTTATTTTATTTGTGTGTCTCCAAGGGACCCAGCTAGTAGTCTCGATCATTTCCATTGAATGAATTTCTACCAATTTTTTTAATCCTTTTCTCTTTGTTTTTTCCCTATGAAAAAAATAATAATTAAACTATTCCTATTCCATCGCTATAGTGGTGCTATATATACAGTTAAATCACTCATTCACTTCTGAGAATAGGATTGAGTAGTGAAAATTGGCTGGTGGGTTAGCACCCAGAACGTCAATATCAGAATAAGGAAAGAATAATTGTGGGCGTGCTAGTAATTATGTGTTTGGTTGAGTCTAGTCTTGGATTAGATGGGATAAATATGAATTAGCTAAGGTTGATGAGAGACTACAGGAAGATCCACAAGCATAATTAAAGCAGAAAATCACGAAGATGATGATGATGGCTTAAGATAGATTTATTACAGCGATCGAGTCATAATTAGAGAGAGAGCATAGAGGGTTGAGATCAAACCTAGCTTGCTAGATCTTGGCCACACCACAGATAGCAGCAAACCTTGATGGCAATGAGAGGGCAACGAGATAAGCAAATAGAGATACCAACCACAACCATAACCACTTCAGGTTACAACCTTCCCAACCGAGATTCTTCTTCTTCCTCTTCCAAGCTCTCTACTCCAACTGTTGGTGAAAGAAGTAGCAGTGATCATGATCAACAGCATCATCAACAAACTCATCAAACTCGCACATTAATCTTCAACGAAACACCTCCCCATAATCTCTATACACCACCACCTCCTCCTCCTGCTCTTGCACCTCATCGACCCACATCAGATCCAGATCTAAGCACCCCAATTGCTTCCACATCGAATCCCCCAAGAACAGCGCCGCCTCAAATGACAACAACAACAACAAACTCAACGCCGTCGATCAGGTACCGAGAATGTCTTCGGAATCACGCGGCGAGCATGGGGAGCCACGTGGTGGATGGCTGCGGCGAGTTCATGGCAAGCGGGGAAGAAGGCACGCCGGAATCACTAAGATGCGCGGCATGCGAGTGCCACCGCAACTTCCACAGAAAAGAAGTTGAAGGAGAATTACAACCGCTACCACAACCGCAAACACATGTTCCAAATAACCACAGCTACTACACCAACAAGCACAACGGTCACCTTCACTACCCTAAACCCTCTTCATCTTCCCTCCATCATAGATTGGTTACACCAACAAGCTTGGTCTCCCCAGTGATGATGGCCTTTGGAGGCCCAGCTGAGTCATCAAGTGAAGATCTCAACATGTTTCAGTCCAACACTGGAGGAGCACAGTTAATGTCAGTGCAGCAGCATGCACCACTACTCTCTTCCAGCAAGAAGAGGTTCAGGACTAAGTTCTCTCAGCACCAGAAGGATAGGATGATGGAGTTTGCTGACAAGATTGATTGGAAGATCCACAAACACAATGAGCAGGAGGTACAGCAGTTTTGTTCTCAAGTGGGTATAAAGAGACAGGTTTTTAAGGTTTGGATGCACAATAACAAGCAAACAACTAGTAGTAAGAAGCAGCAAATGTAAGCCTAGCCTACAACACTCTTTCTTCTTTTTTCTAGACTTCCTTGTTGTTTGGAAAAAATAAAAATAAAAAGAAACATCAGACTAATTTTTAAGTGAATAATAATTGTAGATTTAGATGTGCATATATATTATTCAACCAGAGGAAGCTAGCTAGCTAGCTATAGCTAGATAGATACATTAATTTTGACAGCAGCTATAACTACCCATTTTAATTATCTCATACTAGTATGGATGCTCCTTCATATGAACATATAGGCAACAAAGAAAATTTGCACTGATTTTGTTGGTGCAGAAAAATATGTACGGATTAATTAGTTCTCAGCTTCTCACCTCTTTCTCTCTTTTGGCGTGACTAGCTAGCTATTTTCAACCTTGGGGCAAGACTCGAGAGTGAGAAAAAGAAAAAAAAAAGGAGAGAGATGAGGATGACTTTTGGTCGTTCTGATGAACTAGGATATTGGTGTACGATGTTTGTGATGAGGAGGTACACTCACGCACAGGCTAGCTGTAACAATATTTCATGCATAATGCTTTGACGAACTTTTCTATTTTAATTATGGAAGTGTTGGTTCGTGAACCTGTTCACTTCTTTGCTAATCAATGTAGAAGGATCCCACACTCAACGACTCATGACCCAATTAACCACAATTTTGTCCTCTCATAGACATTGAATGCATAGGACACCGGCCGACACATGAATTAGCAGACAACACCCGTTCTTTTCTCAACTTGCCTTTTTGATAATATGCATGTATAATGTGCATCCTATATTGTCTCTACGCGAATGAACCAGGAAGATGTAGCCAAATGATGACAAATGAATAAGGAGAGACCAGGGTTTAGGATACACAAATTTCACCCTTCGGGTGTTCTTTTTCCCCTCCCCCCCCTCCTCTCTCTCTCTGTTTCGTACTTGTCAATCATATTAGCTAGGCACATGGTGAAACTGTGAAAGTAAAGTTCTCTCGTACGCGAAAAGGGAAAACCTCTATCTATATGAAATATGTTGAGAGCTATGAAGCCTGAATCAGTTTTTAAACCCTCAGAATTATGTACTACGTTAAAATCTGCACACACACACACACATATATATAGTTTATGGCAAACAATTATTTTCTTCCTCTTCGTTTACGATTTCAGAGAGCTGATTACGTTCCAAAGTAAGTAGAAGAAGATTTGCAACATAATCACCAATTCACCACTATTTTTCCACGAAATGCAATCATTGAATGGATATAATATGAAGCACGTGTGTCCGGTAGATCGATGCCCTAGTTTGAGGCATCTTAGAGTATATAGAATTAATTTATTTTTGTGTAACATCTTTGCTCCTAGTCTTGAGGCATATATTGTTTAAAAAGTATATTGTTTTTTCTTGCTTAAGATGGCATTTAAGTTTAAACTAGTTCCACCTTTCCTAAGTTTTACTTACTGGGAACAAACTTTAGATTTTTTTTTTTGGTGAAAAAAATTGCAGATATTTGCGTGGACAACTGATAAAAAAGAAAATTTTAATTAGAATAAATTAAAAAATGTAAAAGTTCTTCAATTCTAGATTGTCATAGCTAGAATTATAATAATTACATAAAAAATGCTACTTTTTCTGTTGGTAAATAGATCAAAATGAAAATTAAACTCAAGATTAAAATAAGCAAAATATTCTGCACTCCACTTGTTAATAGTATTTGCACTCACGTCTGCAACTTATATTAATTTCATAGTTCCAGTTTGTTTTATGCATACTCAAAGATAGCATAGATTGTTCATTGATCAAACTGAAATTTCTATAGGCTAAACTAAACGGAATTAATTGAACCAAAGTAAAATTCATTTACTGAACGAATTGCTACCATTGTACACCGTAGCGGGATTTAATGCTGTTATGCCACTATAGGGAGACAAAAGCAAGTCGAAGACGATGATAACATGAATTTCAAAGAACCACGAAGAATAAAATTCACGGAAAAGAGCTGTATGAGGATAAGGGTTGAAAATTGTTAAGGAGAAGGCTTTTGCACTAAGCGCAATGTAATCATGGTGATTTTATATGAAGCGCTAAATGCTAATATATTGAAAAACTACAATCAAACATGAAAGCTTTTGTCATGAATCCGATAAGGTATCTAATCTTTCATAAGATTCAATCGAAGTGCTCAAATTTTCGTTTACCTCCACAGTCCACACCCTCTCTATATGAGCCACGAATATAAGCAACTAGCTAGCACATCTATAAATAATAATACACTACGCTCAACTAGCTTTACCATACGCATGGTTCACATTTAGTTAGTTAATCCAACGGCGTGTACTAAATTTAATTTGTCACATGATTCGGTGCTTAATTACAGTAAGATTACATAAGAGTTTCTTGTATGATAATATGCTATGCTCGGGATCATTCCCATGTTTTCGTGAAAGTTGATCTTCCCACTTAGTAGGACAATTTCCAACTTGTAGCAATGTGTTGTGTTCCGGCAAAAGTTGCTATCTTAAATTATAAAGTTTTTCTGTGTTTAGTATTATTGAGTAAATGGCTAATGAACGGGCATTTGGACTTATGGACCACCATAAATCAGACCACTAAAAAAATGCAGAAGAAATACTACTCATCATTAAAAGTGAGGGGATTACCTTTTTTTAAACCATGCACCTTTTAGATGTTCATGCTCTTCTTGCAACAAAAATAACTAGTAAAGTGGGGCATCAATTTATATCAATCGTGAGAGGATCCACTAACTGCAAAATTTTACAATTACAGATACATATAGCCTACTATATATAAGCTGCAAAGTCCCTACAACATTATGGGGCAGCACCCTGAATATGAATCTACCTGGCATCGTGATAGATCATCGAAGAACCTAGCTGTGGGACCTTTCAGGCTCTCTCCTATCATTATAGAGAATAGATTTGTACGTAATCACTTTTTCACAATGTCTAACAAGTATTTTTTGCATCTATTAAAGAGAGAAGCATACAAAAACGTGTAAAAGACTAACACATTACAAGAGATTAAAGCACAATATATACGATAACTTGTAAAAACTAGAGCTAAAACTAATAGAGGTTCTCATAGTTAAGAATATGTGGTAAACTAACCATGCACTTATAGGTTTGGGGTGTTCCTCATCTTAGCTCCTAAATCACCTGTTCCATCCGAAGCCTTCTCCTTTGCTGCCTCGTACTTAGCTTAGGCCTCTTCAGTCATTGTATTCTTTGCTGACACACATGCTTCACCCACTTCACGTTTAGCCTGGTCAAAAGTTTCGGCTACTTTGTCCTTCCATGTTCCATTTTCACGCCCATGTTATCTTTAGCATCATTATTGGCCTTATCTCCTCCACAACCCATTGCTCCTTTCACTTTATGCCTAACATCACTTGCCTTGTCCTTGGCATCATAGAATTTCTCTGATGCTGTATCTGAAGCAATGTTTATTTTTTGCTTAACCTGGTCATAGGCATTGGCTGCTATATCTTTTCCATTCCATGGACTCGGCCGTGTTATCTTTGGCATTGTGAGCCATACTTGAAGCCTTATCTGAAGCTGTGTTCATTTTTTGCTTAGCATCCTCGTAGGTATCTCCCATTGTGTCTTTTGCATTGTTAATGCTATCTGTTGGCATTTTGATGCCCTTAGCACCTGAAACTGCTTCCTTAGCATCCGTAGCCTTTTGAGAAGCATAGTCCGAGGCTCCTAAACAAACAAATCAAAGATACTAACATTTGCTTGAATTTGATACCAAATTTTAATCGAGAGGTACATGAGATTTAAAAAGAGTATGGTAAAGAATGAACAAATATATATATATATATATATATATATATATGTTACCTGATGCTGCAGATTTCACTTTCTCTGTGGCCCTTGAAGCAGAAGCAGCATCTTCAGCTTAATACTTCCATGTTTTGAGTCGCTTGTTTTTCATGATCCTCTTCGTACCCGAAACTTCTGCCACAATAATTGTAAGCTAACGAACAAAATGACAAGATTTAAGATTTGGCCATATAAATGCACAAGAACAAGCAACTTAGGCGTGACAAAGTGAAATTCTGGTGAAGCATGATAAAGTAGAATTTCGTGGAAAGTTGGAAACATTTGCTTAAATTTTCCTCATCAATCCCATCATCCACTGGTACGTGACATCGCCCACATATTGCATGCTTAATAGATTTAAAAAGAATGCCCACTTCCAAATTAATATGATTATCATATGCTTATAATTTTGTTTTGTTTCTTTGTATCCTCCCTCTCATATAATTCCTATTGGAGACATTACCCACATTAAACATGGACACCTCTCCCTTCAAAAAATGGTTTGGGGGGACTAATTTCTTCCGCTTGACACATCCCCGTTGGTTCTTATAATTAAAAAGATTGCTCACTTACAGACATGGTGTTATCCAAGCATGCATGCTGGACTTGTTCACCAAAATTTATTTCATTAGAGTATCATTAATTATGTGAGATTGGATAATTAAGAGTGAAAAAGAAAATTACTTGGAGAACTTGTCTTGAGCCCAATCAGCCCAAGAGCGGGTCTCTTCCTCGGCATCATGCACGGCTTTTGCGGCATAATGCTTGGCCTTCTCTGCATCTTCAACTACGTCATCATCCAAGGCCTGCATGTCCCCACACACACTGCGAGAAACACCATCACCAACAATAGAAACTTTGTGCTTCCCATTTCCCTCTCTCTCTCTGTCCGTATTTTCTCAAGGAAAACGATTTTCTTTTTGACCGTGTAAATGGATCGTGTGATACGAGAAGAGAATGGAAAGGAAGACAGAGTAGTGGGTGTTAATATATGCAGGGCAGCATGAACTCCAAGTGGTAATTAAGAGAAACGTGGCGAAATTTAGGAAGAACACCCTAGCTTTTCGACACGTGTTGAAGGGGCGTGGAGGCGCACCCGCATCACCCGCTTCACGACCAATCTTGATGGCTTTAACTGGTTTTGTGGGAGAGGCCTCTCCAATGCATTAAGAGAAGTTCTTTATCTGACATTCTTTTTTTTTTTTTTGTAGTGTTTAAATTTAAGTTAAACATTTTATATAAACAATCGTATCTTAAAAAAAGATCCATCAAAAAATCAATAAAAAACTCATATAAATTTTTAGTGCTGAAGGTGGTTAGGTTAAAACAAAAATTTCTTTTAGGGTGCATAACATGAAATATTATCACTACTTTTTTAATCACTTATTCATGTAATCAGTAAATTCACGATACTATTTTTTCTTTTATCTTTGTCACATAAAACCATCTTATCTCTTTGTGAGTATAACTATTTTGTGCAGAAATTTTATATCAATGGAGCTTCTTTTTTTTCCTTACTAAAAGGACCTATTGTGTAGATTGAATTCTACTAAATGTAGCTAATTCTTACATAAAATTAACATGGAACAAAAGCTCAATTCATGTATTCCCTAGTAATTAGTTCACGTCTCTGGATAAAAATGATTAATTTAATTGATCATATTAAATATTAAATATGTCAATTACTTATATTTATATTTTAATTTTAATTTTATTTCTCTATCTATTTAATTACTTTTTATTAATATTTAGAAAGATTAATTAAATAAAATATGTAAAAAATAATTAATACATCTAAAAATTAAAAAATAAGCTTATAAAATAAATAAATTTTTGAAAAAAATCCTATAATTAAAGAGAGTAACGAAAATCTTATAGGAGAAGTGTTAAACCCATTACACGTGCCCAAAACTTAGGTCTGGACAAAAAAATCTGAAATCTGGTTGGGATCCAATAACTGATTTAGTCCAATCTATTTTTCTTATTTTTAATGGACCAGATTTTTTTTCTAGATCTATATTTGATATCTATTTTTATATCTAAAATCTATTTTCTTTTTATGCAGATTTTAATTAAAAAAAGCAAAATCTGTTTGCTTTGTGACAGAGGTCCACAGTCCACACCAAAGTCCAAAATGCGAGTTCCACTCTCCCTAAACGGCCCTAAACGCGACTTCCGCTCTCCCAATCTACGTCGTCTCCGCCTCCCTCTTCGCCGTCCTCCTAAACCGCGCCCTCTCCGGCATCTCCCCGTCGTCGACGCCGATAGGCATGTCCCAAATCCCTCTCTTCTCTCTTTGCTTAGCTCAATTTTGTATCTTCTACCCTAGCCTAAGAGCTGCTACTGCACTGCCACAGCAATGGGGATTTAGAGTTCAACAATAAAATTCTTTTCTATCATTTAATTGTTAGTTTGTTACATACTTTGTGCCGAAGGTCTGATTTTTTTTTTTCCAATTACAGGCATGATGTTTCAGTGTTCCTTAACTACAGAGTTCTGAGTACTGGCGAACTTGTAAGATTCTTTTTTATTCTAATTTCTGTATTTTAGGTTGTGAAGAAACTGAGACATTATCTTTAGAATTTGTAACAGGAGTGATAGTTTGTTAATTTCTGCATATGCAAAGTTAATTTACCACAATTTTATTAATGTTATTTTTCAGTTTCTTTTTATTGCTGTTGTTGTTTTTGCAGGCTTGTTTCTACATTTTCATTTGCTCAAAAAGTTTGAGTTTGTAATGTCCATAATCTTTGCTTTGTTGAAGTAGTATAGGTTTTTAATCTTTGATTTGATGGTATCATAAAACAAAGCAACATGATATTAGTAGCAGATGTCAACAAAGTCAAATCCATTGGCGGATCGAACTTGAAATGTTAAAGATTATAATGCAGTTAGTAGAAGAGCAGCAATTTGTGTTAATGATATTAATAAGATAATCAAATGAGGTTAAGAATTATAAAAATCAAAGTTCTTATATAATTTTTTAGTGTGTAATTACTAAAATTTATAAAAAAAAAATATTATAACATTTAAGTGGATTTTATTTTTATTTGGATATGATCCAATTTATATCCACTTAAATGGATTGGATTTTAAATCCAAATTGATTTTTAAAAAATATGAATATGGATTTAAAATCCAATCTATTTAAGTAGATATGGATTAAATATAAATTGAATTATTAAAAATCCAATCCATTCCCACCCCTACCAAAAGTAAACGAAACCCCGGCCCAAAGAGAATGGAATCCGGGCAATTAAATTTAGGCTAAAAATAATAAATAATATAAATTAAATATTTAATTAGAAAAAAGGGGTAGGTTGAACATTATTTAGGAAAATGGGGCAAGCATTCACGCCCATTTGGGGCGTGTTTAAACACGCCCAAATGGGGCGTGTTTGCTCAGGGGATGACACGTGGCAGCAAAATCAGGGGGTGCAGGGTTTTCGCGATTTTTTCGTAAATTACGGAAGGCCATAACTTTTGATCGGGACGTCCGATTGACGCGAAACCGGTGGCCACGTGCTCGAAATCGAGAGGAGAAGGCCTGGGCAAGTCCCCTTGCCCAAAATTTTTTCCCAAACGAGGCCTCTAAGTGCCTCAAAAATGAGATTTTGTCTTTCAGCCTCCAAAAAATTGCTCGTTTTTTGATTTTTTGCATAACCAATTAGTGAATTGCATGCTATTTTTTATTTTTTCAATTACTTCATTCAATTTCGAGCGTTTTGACATAAAATACGCCTTCATCGGACATTCCTATAAAAAATTATGACTGTTTAAAGAATTTGCTTCACGTCTATATATGGGTGGAAACAGGTCAGGTCAGACTTCGTTAGGCCTGGCCTTGGCCTGTTTTTTATTTTTTCAATTACTTCATTCAATTTCGATCGTTTTGACATAAAATACGCCTCCATCGGACATTCCTATAAAAAATTATGACTGTTTAAAGAATTTGCTTCACGTCTATATATGGGTGGAAACAGGTTAGGTCAGACTTCGTTTGGCCTGGCCTTGGCCTGTTTTTTATTTTTTTCAATTACTTCTTTCAATATAGAGCATTTTCACATAAAATATGCCTCCATCGGACATTTCTATCAAAATTTATATATATTTAACCTGTTTAAGGCTAGGTTAAAGCTTTTTGAAAAACCTACTTAAATAAAAAGGTCAGGCTCAACCTTTAAAAAAAACTTGTTAAACCTATCAGGCTGACTTATTTAATATATATATATATATATATATATATATTTATTGTAAAGTAGGTTTTTAATATATAATAGGCTCGTAGGTCAAGCCAAGCTTTTAAATAGGCTAGGCCAGGCCTAAAAAAACCTATGATAGATAAATATGGTAGGCCAAGCTTTACATTTTTAAATCAGGCCCAAAGTTAGGCCTAACGAAGTCTGACCTGACCTGTTTCCACCCATATATAGACGTGAAGCAAATTCTTTAAACAGTCATAATTTTTTATAGGAATGTCCGATGGAGACGTATTTTATGTCAAAACGCTCGAAATTGAATGAAGTAATTGAAAAAATAAAAAACAGGCCAAGGCCAGGCCTAACGAAGTCTGACCTGACCTGTTTCCACCCATATATAGACTTGAAGCAAATTCTTTAAACAGTCATAATTTTTTATAGGAATGTCCGATGAAGGCGTATTTTATGTCAAAACGCTCGAAATTGAATGAAGTAATTGAAAAAATAAAAAATAGCATGCAATTCACTAATTGGTTATGTAAAAAATCAAAAAACGAGCAATTTTTTGGAGGCTGAAAGACAAAATCGCATTTTTGATGCACTTAGAGGCCTCGTTTGGGAAAATTTTTTGGGCAAGTACCCTTTGGGAACTTGCCCAGGCCTTCTCCTCTCGATTTCGAGCGCGTGGCCACCGGTTTCGCGTCAATCGGACGTCCCGATCAAAAGTTATGACCTTCCGTAATTTACGAAAAAACCGCGAAAATCCTGTACACCCCCTAATTTTGCTGCCACGTGTCATCCCCTGAGCAAACACGCTCCATTTGGGCGTGTTTAATGGGCGTGAATGCTTGCCCCATTTTCCTAAATAATGTTCAACCTACCCCTTTTTTCTAATTAAATATTTAATTTATATTATTTATTATTTTTAGCCTTAAATTTATGCTTAAGTTTCTCATGTAATTTAGCGTTTTCCTTTTTTTCCGTCCTTATAATTTTTTCCAAACTCGTATTAGTTAGATGATAAAATAATCACCAAGTGTTAGATTGCAGAGCCAAAAAACTTAAATAGATTACAAGATAATAATCATATTTAAGCAAAAAAAATTATTTAGCATATTCAAATTTGGTAGAATCTTTATGGAATTTAGAAGAAATAAAATTCACAAAAAAAAAAAAAATATAGATTACAACTTTGAGCATATTCTATAAATTTATTAATAAATGTAATTTGACTTCTATGCTCTAAAAAACCTGGCTTCTTGCCCGATAGCATGAAGTGAAAAGGTTCTGATAAGCAAGCTTCCAAGTAATTAAAGGCCAAAAGCCTCCTCCTATTCCTAATAAAGTAATAATTAATAAAGCCGAAGTATCCTGCAAATTTGGCTCACAAAATGCATCTAGGTGAAGCTTTTTCAACGAATCTAATCTGACTCATCGGCCACAATGGCCCACATAACATGAACAAAAAAACTCACATAGCAGGTCAAAATGGGGATGCAAATAAAATGCTCAAATTTATATTTGGCAAGGCTTGCCACCTTCAGCTGCTAGTTTTAATCGTTGATAATGTTCCACGACCTTGTAATCTACAATTTCTCTAAACAACTGGGAATCCAAGATGCAGTCTGGGCGCCCATAAACAGCAGCTTGGACGCTGGCCATCAGTTTGGCGATCTCGCGGCCAGAAAATCCCTCTGTTTTCTTGGCAGCCTCTCTGAAAACATCTTCGGATAAATCTTTTATGGTAATCTTCTGAGGCTGCTTCTTCTTCAGGAAGAAACCCCCCTTGGAGCCATTATTGTCATCACATAAATATTTGTTCAAATAGAGCTTCAATAACTTAAGACGCTCTTCCTCTCCTGGAAGTGGGAATTCAATCACTTCATCGATGCGATCAGTAACTGCACTATCAAGATCACCTGGCCTGTTTGTCGCAAGGACAAGTACTATGTCTCTAGACTGATCACCAGTTCTGAAGAGCAATGCATTTAGAGCACTTCGTTGAGCTTCACTCATGTGGGAGCTGTTACGCCTGCATTGAATAAAAAATTATCACGGAAAAATTGCTATAAAAGAGATATCATTAATATCTAACTCATCACACCAATTGTTTCAGCAATATACAGGGTAAAAATTGCAATCTTTTCAAGTTACAGGCAATAATGTAAAACAAATACAGACACAATCCATAAAAGTGTTATTGATTCATCTATGTATTAATCTCTGAATATGTGAAGTTAAAGACACTTCGTGATTCTAAATATCAAAATTTATTAAAAACACAATATAAATCAAATATAAACCGTTAGCATTTGTGTAAAAGTACAAAGATATTATATGTATACTGTTGAAACTTGTAATACAACAGTTACATTTCTCACATATTATATAAACTACCAAAACAAAATAACTTTGGCTACCCTGCTACGTAGTAGTAATTTAAATTAGTATTTTATAGAAGCAGCCTTCAAAATGTATTTTAAAAGCTCCAAAACTTACTCGCAAAGGAAAGCATCTGCCTCATCAATAAAAAGCAATAGGCCTTTTCTTGATTTCTTGGCCCAATCGAATATATCATGAATTTTGGTAACAGCCTGTGCGCCCAGAGGTGCAACATCTCCTCCAGTCATCATGGCATAATGCAAACCCTTCACATAAAAAATTGAAAGAGTCAACCGCAGTTTAAAGATACCTTTTTAAACAAATTCTGCAAACAGCATGAATAATTAGCCATAAAATAATATCCAAGGAAATTCCATGACTAGCTCATAGAAAATGGTTACAAGAATACAAGATAAACCAAACCCACTTGTAGTATAAATATAAAACAGAATTTAGGCATGAAAATAATAGATTTTAATTCATTTGTTCATACATCACAAATAATACATCCAGAAACTTATGTCAGGTTGTCGGTAAAAAACAACTTAACAGATCATGTAAAAGTAGAACAAGTCAGATATATGAAAATCAAACTGTGTATAAAAGAACTAATCATTATACCGATCTTCTAGCTAATTCCTTTGCAACCATCGTTTTACCAGTGCCAGGAGGCCCATAAAAAAGCATGTTACGAAATGGTGCCTGATGGGATTTGGTATTTGATGTTGCACGTGCAAGATGCTCTATTCTTCTCTGCAACGATGGATGAAGAATTACGTTTCCAAGACCATTTTTACTCCCAATAGGCTTTTTTGCCCCAGCCAAAGTACTATTACGTAGCACTTTATTTTTGGCTTGAGAAATGATCTCTGACACAGGAAACTTTGCCATAGATGATTCCCGGATCAGCGATGGCTGCCCCAAAATCCGATTAATATAGCCCCAGGTGACTTTACTACCTTCTCTGTAGAAATAGAAAGTACAACACAAAATGATCAGATATTCATTTAAAAAGAAAGAAAGAAAAAGGCAGAATTGTGATGACTACAAATTTGAAAAATTAGGTTAGAACCCAGATCATATTAGATCAAGAAGACACAAATTCACCAAGAGTTGACCCTACCCACTGAACTTACCTGCTAATTAACTTAAGGAAGGAAAACATACAAGAATTTGCAACTGATTTAAAGTGGTTTATCACCAAGAGTTTTAGGACTACCAACTACATATAAGAATTAGTATGTGATGCAAGAATCAAGACAATACATTTCAAATTAATAAAGGTTTGATGTGGCTTATCATTGAAAAGGGAGGTGGAAGCATCATAGATTTATAGTAATAAAAACCTTGATTTTATTTGTAATCATGTTTTCTTATTTTTCCTTCGGGCAGGGAATGGAAGGATTGACAATTGACCTGGGACTGGGAGATGGATGCTAAGTAGTGGGTTCTGTAGCATAAGATACAAAAAAAAATCTTACTATTCTCTTTCCTTAATTCCTGGATTCCACATTTATACTTATAGTTGCCAAAGATGATATGGATGTTATCAATGAGCCCCCATACATTTGCTTAGTATCCAATAGTACCATAAAACAGCTATTATACAATCAGTCTTACCACTTCCACAATTTTTTTATATGGATAAAGTACATTCACAAGCATTACAATAGTGACATACATGAGATGATTGTAATTTGTATATCCAAACAGACTTTGAACTTGGTAACGTTAATTAAAATCAAATGCATAATAAAGAACAGCATATGTACCTAGTCGTATATATTCCAGCAGCTAGTGCAGTAGCTCCTCCAACAGTCATAAGCAATTTGTCCCTATCAGTTAATAAGGCCCTTAGACCACCTGTATATTGTAAGAAGTCAGCTGATATCATTTCCAAACACAAAGACCAACTCATCATCTACAAATGAAAACAGTTGATAAAAACAAGGATACCATGATAAAGAAGATGTAGTGAGATGGAACAATACAACCTAGCAACATTTTGGCTATGTGTACCACACATTGGCAACCAAGAAACAAAAACTAAAAAATCACTACATTTTCTTAAACAAATGTGCAAAAATATCTTTGGTAATGTAAAACTTGACCTTTAGAGTTTCCCCAAAAAGTTCAGAAGCGTACATCTAGAGCATTACTTGCATTTGTAAGAAGCTATAAGCTCTACGATATCATGCAACCATGAACGCTGCCGTATGAGATAAGAACTAGACATAAGCTTTCACAAAAGCAAGGTTAAAAACTCAGGCTGTAAATTTATCCAAGTAAAAGGATTAACAAATCTGGGAACCATTACTGGCATGAACTTTCCCATTTTCGTTTGTATGGGATAATGCAATATTACAACAAGTTGCTATCCATTCTCTGTCATAGAAAGTACAGAAAATATACTGTGGATGCAGACACATAAATGTAAGGATGTGACTTGTATTATGCATGTTGGTTTTAAACAATACATACAAATGATACAACATGCCAGTTTATTCTTGTGTAAGGATTTTACTTTGGCAAAAAATTATCAATAGCAACAAGCTAATAAGCCTTTAAGCTAAAAATGGCTACTGCTGCACAAAGCTTTATGATGAACTTACCAACCAAAATTTGGTATATCCATATCAATATTACTCACATTTACAAAAAGGAAAACAGATATTGACATGATGAAAGTGAAACTGCATAGAAATTTATCCATAAATATGAGTAAATAGCACAAGACAATCAAAATCCACAATGATCCTCATATAAAAGCAAAAAGCATACTCTGAAGACAACAGATGCGCTCATCAGTTGCATACCTTCAATATGACTAAACATTGTGTTAATTGCAGCAAGCCATTTATCTCTTTCACCTTGCACCCGTTCTATAAGCATTCTCCTGTTATGATCCTCAGTCAATTTTGCTTCATGGGCTCGGCCTTCAGCTTCCGCCATTGCCTTAACTCTAATAGTTTCTCTTTCAATTTCAGCTCTCTCTCTCTCAGTCTGACGCTGCTGAGATTGAATCTGTTCTTCAGTAGCCTGTCTTGCCTGCTCCTTTCTGAAGGAAGATTGCTCTTGCATCTTGACCAATTCAACATTATGTTGCCTTTGGGCTTCATGATCTGTCTGAGAATGGCAATTTATGGATAACTATTCTATGTAAAACATTTGAATCTTACAAAACTTCAAAGATGGTTTAATTTGAAGAGGCTCAAACCATCTGAGTATTCACAAACAGTTAGACAATTCTATGGAAATTTCATCATACATCCTATTGCTACAGGGTTTCGAACAAGACAGGTAGGGGGATAAATATCAGAAGTTGTCGAGAAAATCATTAGCTAAGATCATACATTTCTTTAAAAAATTGGAAGAACTAAAAGAAGATAGGTTTGTTAGCAAAAGTATATCCAGTGCCTAGGACCAAAGAGCAAAAAGGAATTTACTGACCATAAGTTTAAGCTCAAACTCAGCTTGATTTTGCATATATATTTCCAAATTACATCCATAATTCTAGTCATGACTTTTTGCTCTGGCAGAAAAATTATTTCTAGACGCTAGTTTAAATGCCAAAGCTATCTAAATTCACAAATTAAATAAAAGAGTATATTTTTGTGTAGTCTGCACCTGCATTCTTTTCCTTGCCAACTCATCTTCATATCGCAACACCTGGGCCTGTCTCTGGGCTTGGTCTTGTATTAGATTGCGCTGTTCTTCAGCCATTTTACGCTGCCTTTCCTGCAATAAAATTTATTTGACAAATAAGAGCGAGATAAAAATTTAAAAATCTACACCAAAATGATTCCTCTGTGATGATAGGTGCTTAGAAGCACATAGATTTACAATACTCTCGAATCATTGTTATACATTTATAACCTACAGAGGGAAAATAACAATGATAACAACTACAATAATACGCCATAGGGATAGCTTTCGAAATGAGAAAACAGCAAACAAAATAAAATATTGACAAAATTTCCAGCCAGCCCAGTGGTAGTGGCATATTGCATATGTAAGCCCAAGCTCTATGGAAGAGTGTACCAGGTCCTTAATAATCTATTTTAACCTATTTCGTAAAGCACAACATATGAGGCAAAAGTTGAAACGATTAAAGAATATCATGAGCTACACACAAGATATCGAAGTTATATAATAATATAATAATATCACTTACAATATCTCCTTGAGATTGAATAAGTTCGTAATGAACTTTCTCAGCATCTAATTCAGCGAGGCGAGTTTCCTCCTGTTTTCGCATTAAATCAAACAGCTGGAAAACAAAAACGAAATAATCAGAAAACTAAAATCCTTCCCGACGCAAAGAAAACTGAGTTCATTAGAACCAAAAATAAAACAAAAACCTGCTTGGAGTAGGGAGAACTATTGATTTCACGGAGTGCTTTGGCTCCTCTCTCTAAGGATTCCGGGTCGAAGCCACCCGATTTGTTAGGTTCATCGGGCGGCGGAGGCTCGGAGTTGGAGTCGGAGGTCTGGTTCGGCGGCGAGGGCTCATTGGAAGGTTTAGAAGAGAAGAAAGGGAGTCGGAAGTAAGAATCGGCGTAGGCACGATCGGAGAAGGCGGACATGGAAACCACCGCAGCGGAAGTTACCGCCACGCATGAGGTTAACTTTGAAGCAGCCATGGCTTAGAATGCGCCTTCGAAATGGATCATGAAGAAGCTTCGTGTGGCGCGAGCTAAAACCCTCTGCTAGGGTTTAAACGGGAATGGAAAGGTAGAGGAAAGCGCTGCATTGCGTGGAGAGCAATTCAAACTCTTAAACGACTGCCGTTTATTGTCCACCACTGAAACAGATAAAATGACTTCCGGGTGCGTGGCGGTGGGCTTTTGGCCCAGTGGATCATCTCATTATATTTAACCTTGTATTAATTTGTATGTTTTGTCCGTTTGGTACAGAACAGGACAAAACTTCAACTTAGAGGATAACTTTTTATTTTGTGCAACATAGAAAAAATAATGTAAAATTGATTGAAATATCCTTTTTATTTTAATCATCTGAATTTGAGAATGCTATCATGAAGATGACAATTACACTCACAAGGAATTAGAATCGGGAGAAAAAAATTTAACTGCTGCAACCCAGCCAATGAAGTAGTAGTTAATTAGAATGATAAAAATGGCATGAATTCTGGTTTAGTGGCTTTGAATTTTTCTCAAAATAGAGACTCGTTTCCTTTTCAACGTCAACAAGGAAGAAGAAGAATGAAGAGAATTAATGAAATTCTGTTAACTTATGAAGGGTTGCAACATTTAACTTATCAAGAACATATGGAGGGATAAATATGATTTTGGTTGATAAATTTTTTCGTTTATATAATTGAAGTCCAGTTTCTCTCGTGTTGAAATTTGGGGCTTATAAGTGAACTACAATTTCGTTGCTGCATCTTTTTTTTTTTTTACCACTATGTTACTTTGCTGCATATAAAGGCATGAGAAAAAAATAATAATCGCCATAGACATTTATGTTACTGCAACAATAATTTCGTGCAGAAGTTTTGGTACAAGCAGTTGGCAAACACTAACGAAGGTGGGAGACGTGCATATGTTAGGGGGTAATTTTGTAGTTATCATTTATTATCCATGGGAAAAAGTTTTCCATTGATTCAGTGGGTAACAAGTTTTTATTTGTTTTGTCTTGTACCACTCTTCTTTTTCTGTCTCATGAGCACTTTTTAAATCAAATGAGTAACAAATGATTTTGTGTTGTGTTTTTTTATAATCCATTCTGTGTTGTGTTGTCGCTTACATTTTATGATAATCAAATGTGAAAAAATTTAAAAAAATATAATGACATAATACACAAAAAATACAAAATATGGTGGCAAAATGCATGGAAAAAAAAATTGGTGCCAGAATTTGCGAAATCCAAATAATGTTAAAAAAAATGAACATTTGAAAAAAAAAATATCAATAGATGTATTGATGTGCTAATAGTCTCGCCTTGAATAATATCGATACAATCTTAAAATATCCTTAATGAATAATTTTATTTTACGTGCAAGTATTGTGCTTTAAAAAATAATTTTATTTTAGTGATAAATTAAAATTACTTTAAAATCTAAATATATTAATTTTCAATTTTTTACGAAACTCATACTCTAAATTACTTTTAACGAGTTACAAATTTAATTTTTAATTTTTTTTAAAATTATTTCTATCACGGTACGTAGATATTTAAAAAAGAAAAATTGACAACATGCAAAATTTATAATGCAAACTCCTTATTTGACAAGCAGTTACATATTTAACAACACAACCTATAAAGTAACTTATATTTTACGTAGAAAGCAAAGTCCTTTATTAGGACTTGCTTTGATGATACATTTATTTATAAGGGACACTCCACGCTATTGAGTTTGCTAATCTTGGGTTGATTTTGATTTATGGATCATCAAGAACCTGCCAAGCATGAAAAGAAATTAAAAAAAAAAAATTTAAGTTATCTGTTCAGCAATAGGACATTAGGATATTTGTACACAGACAGGGTCCAAGGTTTACTTCAATCTACATATAATATAAAGTTCGATCACAAATTTTTTATACATATTTTTAACATATATGATTAACCTAAAATTTAAATTTACTCATATGTATGCGCCTAATACAATGTCAACAAAGTTTGAGAGAGCAACTATACTTGTTTTACATAATAAAAAATGAGTTGATGATTTTTTGTCGCTGAATGTGTGTTCATAAAATAATTGAAAAGAGCTATATACTGCAATTTGATGTTATGTTATTTGTACTTTCTAGTTTTATACTTTTCTGGGTCAACAATGATGTATTACTTTTAGATACCAACGGTATAGTTGTTTTTTTTATGCATGTAATGTATTTATACTTTATATCGTTCTTTTATTATACATGGGTTTGGCAACTTTGGTCAACATACTAAACCACCTGGACAACGAAAGTTCACGATTCTGTTCGAATCAGATTTATATATGCAATATATATGCTATATTCTTTCTTTCTCCCTGAGAGTTTTTTTTTTTTTGTCAATTTGATGGTTGGTTAAATACAACTGGCATCTAGTGTGAAAATCTGGTTCATAAACATGTCAAGTGTCAACTCCATTTGATTACCTTTATAATCTTAGTCCACAATCAGGAAGTATTGGTGCATGCATCCCTATTTTTAGATATATGAAGATAGAAAAGAGGGACAACTCTACAAATACGACACACATACACTCCCCAAGGAAGGGACAAACATCTGTTAATCTTTAAAAATCATCTCTATTTTTAGATATATGAAGAAATTTTAAAAAATATTCTGCAAAATATATAATATAAATTAATATAAGGGTACAAAGGGTACCCAATGAGAATTATATCAACCCATCAGATAAACATATTTCTGAGATTACTATATATGAAGATGGAAAAAGAGAGAATTCAAATACACAAATATGATTACTCAAAAAAAAAAAAAAAATACACAAATACGATACCCTCCCAAGGAAGAGACAAAGATTTTGGAAAAAAATAGATTTAGTGAGAATCGAAATAGGAATGGAAGAAAACATGAACATAATTATCACATCACACTATCATACATATCATGTTAATGTTACAAATGTTTTTAGGACTCAGTTATAAAATTTTAAGTCATAAGGGCTTAATTAATAGTTTTTAAAATTACAAGAATCTAACTAAGAATCTAATTAATGACATGATAAGTATTTAAAGTAGAATTCAATTATATAGAATATACTGACAGTATAAATGTTTGATGGTCATATAATTGAAAATTAAACATCTTATAATAATTATTTTAAAAATATATTTAAGAAATTTTCTAATTAGTTGATAATATATTAAAAAAATTGCACTACCTATATCAAATTTAGACTTTCATTAATTTTGACTATTCACAACAAAATTAAATACTTAATATTTATGCTTTTATTCTTACATATAAATATTTTATATTTTAATTTGTCTATAATTCTTAATTTCTAATATAAGACAAACTTAATTGAATCATGTTAGCCTAATTATTTCTCATTGAATTACATGAACTTTGATCACATTTAATTAGTATTCAACTTTGATATTTTATATTTGTATACTCTAATTTTCATAACTTTATTACCTTTTATTTTATTTTTCTATCATATTACCTATCACATTCATCACTTTATTTCTTTTTACTTCTCTTTCCATCTTTATTTCACAAAAATGTATACAGAGGAGTATTAAAAAAATATTTTCCTTTTACATTTTAACAAATAAGAAGTTTGGTCACATGAAAATGACATTTGAGATGACAAGTGTCAATTTACACTTTTCCATATTATTTTACAGACCAAAACTTTTTGAATTGGATTAGGACTTAAAGGTTTGGATAATTGAATGAATATATAAATTCAAATTTTATTTTCAAAATAAGGAACGAAAAGACATTGCTTTGATTGTTTCTCAAGTGCTGCTTGCAAAACTATATATGTACTTATGTAGTATGGAACAAAATTATAAAAATGAGTAAAAATAATTTTAATAATCTTTCCTTTTTTATGAATAAAATCATAAAAAAAGAGGTCAAAAAGATCCAAATTTTGGGAATAACGACTCCATACCTGCATAGTTAGGTAATGGGATTTGTCCACGCTCAATGCGCTTGATATCTTCTTTGAGGATTTCATAGTGTCTTTTAACATCCTCTACGGATTTTCCCACTACTCTTGCCACATTGTGCCACCTGTCAGGGGTTTCCCTATCATATATAGCAAGGGCCTCTTCAAATAGTTTGTTTTGCCTTGGAGTCCAAGATGATGCCATCTATAGATAAAACCAAGGTGTGTCTAATTAGAAGCAATCTTGATTCTTGAGCTAGGGGAATATTACAAGCTGCCAAGAAGAAGAATGAAAGATTAGGTGGCTTTAATCCACAAAAAGGAAACAAGAGAAAATGATGGTTGCTTTAGAGAAGGTAGATTATTACTCTAATGAGTCAAGGGATGGTATGGGAAAGAGATTAGCAATATTGTTCTTTATAAATAGGAGGAAAAGTACTTGGTGGGGTTGAGGGTGTTTGCCGAATATATCTTCTCAAAGGACAAAAGATATTGTGACCCGATCTCTTTGGAGCCAAAAGATAGCAAATCGGAACAATGAACAACAAGTGGAAGAAAGAGGAGAATCAAGATCAAATTAAGGGCACTCCTTTAATTGTTTTAAGCAAAGATACTGATCTTTCATTATGTCACCGCGCGCACTTTTAAATTTCCATTTAGTTATTATTTACGTATATAAATACCTCATAAAATATTATATAAATAGCAATAAGTTCACCTTTAAAGTCATAAAATTTTGACATTACGAGAATAACTATTAGTATTTATTCCATATTCAAGTGGAACAACCCACGGAACGGTACCTTATAGCCGAAATAATCACAATATTTTAATGAGAACTCAGGGTAGCGCGTTAAAAGGATTTTAGCCGTGGAGTATGAAGAAAGTTTTTCTACTATCTCTATCGAATAAATTCTTATATTAGTCCTCAAAACTCAATAATTTAGATATTTTAATATATCTGATATCCGATACTTATTTACTATATATTGTATGCATCGTCGGAATGGTAAGGATATAGCTGTGTCTGTGTTAGCTGGTGGTTAGGACTTTGGGGTTTTACACTTTTACTTGTGGGAGCAACTTGTCTGCTAAACAATGCTTAACAGCTTACTTCTAATAAATCATGATTAAATAGAAATAAAAAAGAAATAGTAATTAATAACAAACAAAATAGTATTTTCACCAAAATACTGTCCTACTAAACATTTTTCTTAGAATAAATTTATTTTTCTGCTTATGAACGTCCATGGGTATTTAAATTAATGGAATAATTATTGATGAACTACCCTGACTTTCTTCGAACTTAATGTTAACTGTATTACATAATTTTTAGTGAAGTTACATATATCCCCTCTACACCTTTTTGTGATTTATAAATTTACTATGGATCCGTTTGGGTGTAAGATTCTTTGAAAATATTTATAGAATAAGAAAGTAAAAAAAAAATTACATAAATTTTTCTATAAATTAAAATAAGTTTTGTATTAGTTTATTTGTAGATATCATTTCATCTTTTAAAAAATTATATGGGTGTATTTCTAAAAATTAACTAATGAAAATCTTATTTTTGTTTATGAAAAATTTCATCTCATTTTTTTTCTTTTATAAATATTTCTAAAGAAACTTATTTAAATATGTCCTATCCATATCATTTGTATATAACAATATTGAAGATATGTGTATTATTTAAAAAATAGTCTTAATATATAAAAATGAGAAAAATAAATGTAATTTTTCAAATAATTGAAAAATCTAAAGTATGATAAATATTAGACTGAAAAAGGTTAGTATGATTGTTTCTAAACCAAATGAAATTATCCATAACCCAAATAATCCTCGCAAGTCGCAACAAGGCAATAAGTGTTCCAGTGTTTTCATGAACAGGGGATCTTGTCTCATACATGTTTTGCAGGCTAAGCCTATATCAGGCTGTGATCAAATCAGGCTAAAAAAAATTAATTTCATTTTTGCTCAAACATTAAATCTCAAACCATGCATTTCATTGAGTGGGATCGGGCCAATTACAAACTCGATGCAGGGCATAGTCCATAGCAAGTCAGACTAAAAAAACATAGGTTCAATTTGAGCTTTTGAAAAGAGGCATAAACTCAATAAAACCTAGTTTTGTATTGAGTTTTTTGTGAGCAAAGCCTAGATCAGGCTTAAAAGACTAGAATTTAAATTTTGAGGTCAACATTTCACCAAGCAATTTTTTTCTGATAGTTCATCAGTTAAGTTGTAGGCTCAATATGGGTCATGAGAGCAAGTCACGCAAAAAAGATCTAAATTAAATTCAAACTTAAAAAAAGACGCTCAAGCTCTGTAAAAGTTTAATTTATATGAGGTTTGTTCAAGTTAAGTCTAGGTCGATTATGATTAAATCAACTTAAAAAAAACTTAAATTTAATTAGTGCATAAAACAATAAAAGTTAAAATTTAAATCCTATATTTCATTAAGCAGGTTTTAGCTAAAGTTAGTCACAACATTTTAAAATATCTAGTAAAAGGTTAAAGAATCAAGTTAGATATTTTTTAAGAATTAAGATGCACTTGATCCTAAATATATGAGTAAATAATAATTGTAGTTTTGATACCCTAATAATTGTAGTTTTGATAAATGTAGTTTTGATACCCTCAATAAAAGAGCAGTATGGATGATACTATGAATATATTGTAATAGTTGGCACATAACAGAAAGAGGAATTATAAACTCGACGTATAAAAGTTAAGTGAAAGGAACCTTACGTTTCTGTCAAATATGCTTTTCATTAGGCTCAATCGTAATGCATCAATGACATTGTTTTGTTGTGGCAGTGCAGCTCTTTTTCATACAGAGACATTAAATATATGGGTATAGACTAGTATATGACTCGAGAATCATTTGCTCTTGCTTCAAGCTTTCCCACACTATGGGTGCTTTTGTTTGTGCGGAAAAGAGGGGCAAATAAGAGGAAAAATTTTAAATTTAGTACGAATTTTACATTTTTATAATCTATTTTAATTTAAAATTTTAGTCTTAATATTTTGTATTTATTTAATTTTCCTTATAATTTAGTATTTTTTATATTTTTGTTTTTGTAATTTTTTTAATCCTTCTAAAATGTATTTATTTTATTTTTACCTTTAAAGTGTTTTAGACAACACTTTGAATAATAATAAATATCTAGAACAACGATAAAAGCGTCATCTAAAAGCTTTAAAGAAGAAAAATAAATAAATTTGTTAGGAATAAAACGAAAAAAAAATTACAAAGACAAAAATAAAAAAACGTTAAATTAGATGAACAAAAAAAAATTTATTTTTTGTTTTTTTCTACTCTAACGAGCAATACCTATAAGATATAGACATAATGGATTTTGAAATACTTGAGAGAGTTTGTGAAAAATATATGTGATATAGGAAAAAAATAAATATGATAAATATATAGGTTCAATTGGATCAAGATAGGGGAATAAATTATAAAAAAAATTAAATATTTGATCAAAATTAAGAATTTTCTAAAAAAGAAAATCATATATCACATATATTTTTCACAAACTAGAGCGCAAATTTTAGGTTTAATTCTGCTTTTAGTTTCATAATTTGGAGAATTTATTCTTTTTAATACTCTAAATAAAAAATTATATTTTTAGTCTCTTAATTTTTTCAATTTCTTTTTTTAGTTCCTCTGTCAAAATTTGATGAATTAAAATGTAAATATTTATTTGAGGAGAAATATTTAAAAGAATTTTTTCCAATCTTAAGCAAAAATAAGGCATTCAAATTTTTATTTGAATGATTAAAAATCGACTCTCTGAAATGAGGAACTTAAAATATAATTAAATCTTAATTTAACATGTTACTCTAAAAAAATAAATTTACGTAAAAAAATAACTAAGTAATATAAATAAAATAGAAAAGGGTTGTTCCGGTCGGTGGTCACACCCGAAGAGGTGGAATTTTAAGAGATGACAGTGCGGTTTGATTGGTTGCTTCTCTTTTAGGGAGTAGGGACGAATACATGAGTATCTAGGGGCACCGAAATATTCTTTTACATAATTTTTAAAATATTTAATTTCTAATAAATAATAAAATTAAAAATATTTGTTATTAATTTTATGGATAAAATTAGAAATATATTCTACTATTGTAATTTTTTAAGTAAATATCAACTCAAACTTATTTTTTATATATTTTTCTTTTTTCTTTTTTTTTTCCTCACATATACACAAAGGATCCTAAGGGAACACCTTGACCCCCCTTGGATTCATCTTTGTTCTCTTCCTATATTGGCATTTAAAGTGTTTTCCTTGTAAAGACTTTTCTAGTTATTTTGGTTTTAGAGTTTGTTCTTGCCAACAAGGAGAAAAATTGTGGATTGAATGTGACTCTAATTTAGTGATTCAAGCTTTTAAGAAGTCCTCGTTAGTCCTTTGGCAGCTCTGTTGTTGATGAGAAAAGTGTCAATTTTTTTGTAAGGATATAGTTTTGATTTATTCTCATATTTTTAGAGAGGAGAACATTTGCGCTGATCTTCTAGTTAATTATGATGTTGATTCTAGGATTAGTTACTCTTGGTGGGATAATACCCCAAGTTTTGTTAGGGGCAAGGTCCTTCATAATAGAACAGCCCTTCCGAATTGCAGATTTTGTTAGTTTGTTGATTGGGTTTAAGCCTAATCCTCCATCTACCTGTTTCTCTTTTTTCCCGTTTTTTAATGTTATTTGGTGTGATCTTTTGAGAGTTTTGTATTGGTGTCAAGATAACTGGGATGCATACACCTATTTCATAGATTTTGCACTAATTTAAAAAAAAAATAGAAAAAAAATGTTTAAGCCTTTTATTACAATAAATTATCCTAATTATATAAATTGATAAGTCATTTTTTTAATTTTATCCATAAAATGTTAGTAAAAATAGTAATCATAATATCAATTAAAATGATTTAGCCTTTTATTTTTTTTAATTAAAATGCAAGGATAAATTCAAAAATTTACTAACATGCCTTTCATCATTTAATTTTGAATTTTGAATTACAAATAAATATATCAAATTGATAAAAAAAATGAATTTATAGATATTTAATGTTTAATTAAACTTTACAGAATAAAAAAAAGTGTATTTAAAAAAGTATAAATATAAAATATTGTTCACATTAATGTGAAAAAAATGTTTTAAATATTAAGAGTTAAATGTAATTTTGATCCTCATATTTTATTTAATTGAGATAGTAGTATGCCTCGAAAGGAAGAAAGTAGACTTTCCAGAATGGCTTTCCTAAACTGGCGGGGTTTTGTAATTTTGATTTTTCTATTTTAAAATAAAGATATTTGATTTGATTTTATTTAATTTTGTATTTTTTAATTATTTTTTTTTTAATTTTTGATGCGGGCTAGTCCGTTAGTCTACTGGTCCGTATTAAAGGAGCTAGCATTTTCAATCTACTTTGTAAAAATGGGTCAGTCCAATCCGTCTTGCATTTTTCGCGGACCGGCCCGGCGTGTCTCATTTTTTTGCGGGTCTACCCATTTGCCATTCCTAGTTCTCGACAAACTTTCCGGTTTCCGTTGCACCGTTCTTCAGAGTTCGGAATCAGATCTATGACGCTCTTAATTTACCACTTCACTGCCTTCAAATGCCCTAAAACCAAAAGAGCATTAGCCTTTGGTTTCAGATGCGCCATATGGCTTTGTCGCACGCTTAGTCAGAATCAAGAATGTTAATCATTGGGGTAAGGTAACCATTTTCTTAATGCGCATAATAATCTATGAAAAAAGTGTTCCGTGCTGCGTAAGCTTTGATCATTCTCATCAATTCTTGTTCGGCGTGCTATGGTTTTCATTTCTTTGTTTCCATCTGTGCTTCATAATTAATCACTCACTGCGCTTTCACTAGTGTTTTCCCCGCTTTGCCGATGTACACTTTTACTTTTCCGTTCTAACAGACTCCATTCTGTTCTTCCACAACACTCCAAAATTGATCCTCCAAACATTAGGTGTCCCTGGCTATATTAGTCCTCTAAATATTTTTTTATACAATTAATTTTCGATAGTGACAGATTAATATTGAACCTACCAGTTTTTTTTTGAAGGAGTTGAATCAATATATTATTCTTCATTGGTATAGAAATCAACTGATATTAATTTACATACAATATAAATTTGAAAATACATGAAATCGATGAAGATAGGAACTGGTACGTATCACGGATATGTTGTTTAGTACTCAATGTTGATGGATTATGGTTATGGATCATTTAGAGGTTTATAGTCATATGAAAGTTAGTAATCAAGTAACGCATCTGAACTTTAATTTAATGAAATTGATTAGAGTTCTGAACTGAAGAACAGATGCAGTTCAAGGTTTCAGTTTCAGAGATTGATACTACACAATGGATTATTAATTATGCAGATAATAATATTATAAGCTTCTTTGATATTTTTTAGAGAGAAATGAAACCGTTGATAGCCTAGCCTTTACTTAATAGTTTAAGCTTTACGGAGAGTTCGACCTACAAATGGTATCATAGCCTTGCCAGTCGCCTCTATGACCAAATGGTCACATTTTAGGAGAAATTGTCCTTAATTTCACCAGCACTTACTAATTGTTTGCTCTGGCAACCGTAGGACAGTTATTAAGTTAGACAGAAACGTATACTGGGCTAGAATTGGCATCATAAATGACTAGAAGTAAAATGCGCAGGGTACGGCCTATAAGGAGACAACAAATGCCAAGTCATTTTCAAAAAAGGAAACAAAATAATGCCTATAAGGGTATAGATTACGCATTTTTTACGAAAAGGAATTTGGAATATCTGCTCGTCGACTGTTTATTCATGTATCAGGAAAGGTGGTGCATTATATCTTTATTCATTACCAATGCCTGAGGTGTCATGAATACTGTTTGTTTTGTAGGGATCTGATACTTGACCATGTTCAATGCGTCAGATAGATTCTTTGAGGATCTCGTACTGCCTTTTAACCTCCTTACAGATTTTGTTTGCCACCAATCTTCTGTTTCCCTGCCATATAAAAAACCAGAGGGATCATTCAAATAGTTTGTTTTGACTTCGTTTCCATGACGCCATCTGAAGATATGACGTTGAAATTTGAAGAAACTTAAGCAATGGTTATTTTAACTGGCAACAAAGTATGGCGGGAGAAGGATTTCTAGAAAAATGAAAGAGTGACTTCATTGAATATCACCAGCAGTAAATAGTAGGAAAAGGATGGTTGTTTCAGTCAAGGGGTCTTGTGGTAAAGGTAGGTTCAAGCTAGCTCCGCCTCCATAGAAGTAGGACGAATAGTGTTGGTAGGCTTATTGGTTAAGACTGTAGGATTTTCAGAAGAGTCGAACATGAAGAACAACTGTTCCCTTTAGGAACCACAATACGAACCAGAACAAAGGACAAGTGGAATATGAGATATGTGATCAAAAGTCACCCGTTAATAGTTTTAGTTAGAAATAAAGTCATTCATGGGCCACCACCTAATAGCTCAAGGTTTTAGGAGAGGTGATCCTCACAGTTTTAACCATAGATATTCCTTCATTTTGTCATTGGCAAGTTAGGCTTGTTGTATAAGATGATAGTCGGTGGATCACCAATGTCAAAACACATACTGGTAATTAGTTTATCCTTGAGATTCTTACAGTAACATCACTGAAATTATGGAGTGCCCTGTGTTAAAGTGGAGCAACCTACAAAATAAATTGCCAGCTTTGCTGCGTTGGCATGAATTAGGACCGGTTTTTAGTGAAAATTTATGGTTATCTCATTTTTAAAGAATCTTGATCTAGGATATATTTGTTCCAATGAGATTTGACTTTATCAATTAGGTTGGATTAGTGATATTTCTTTTCAACTTGCTCTTGTTATATGCCATAGTCATATATATCTTCCTGTTTAAGATCCTTCTTTTTGGTGATTTTATTACCTAGCTGCATCAATGGAACACTAGACTTTGTGTTTTGCGTGATTAGTCAGCTAAATGTGTCTATCTTCCATGTATAATTGGACTGTTAATTTACTGAATTGTACTGGCAATCATGCTTATTAATCGTTGTCAACTATGCATAATTACTGCATATCCACATGCATGCAAAAGGGATTGTTTCTGACTTTCTGTTAAATATACAGTCGTTCAATAGTTCATTTGTCGACAGAACTGCTTTTTTTCTTGTGACCAAAAATGCTACAAAAGATGAAAATAATTTAGCTGTATGAAGCAATAGCTATTTTGTGTAAGGGGAAGTAGTTTCTTTCATGCTCCATTTCCAAGTAATTTTACACCTATTCTCTAGCGTCCGGGTGACAGTAAAATTGCCTTGACATGCACTCAATGCTAGTCGGACACTCTCCAGGACATGTCTAAACTCTAATAAAAATTACTTTTTTGGTTTAGACTCACGCTATAAATGCATCTTTGCATGGAACTGCTGCGTTAAATTTGTTGGAAAATGGAGTAATTATGTTAGTAGAATAGTTATTAAACATCATTCATTCATATACTTTGTGGTTCGTAATATCTTTTTCATGCATGTATTTTTACATTCAAATCACTTATAGCTATTAGGAGTTATAATTCACTGTATCAGATTCAGATGTATCATAGAGTGTCATGTGTACATAAAAATACTTATTAGTACTGCATTTGCATTTGCAACCAAGCCAAAAAGTCAAGAAAAATTTATTTAGAAAGCTTTAGAGTGTTTTCCCTACTCTGTCCATCTTTATTTCCTGTGGACACTTTAGTTTTTTGACTTGTATGTCTGTTTCTGTTTTTGTAGAAAAATAGAAGATTTCCAAATCTTAGTTTGGTTTTGATTATAAACTGTTCTGAATGCAAGTTATACTAATCCAAATGCTATGCTGATCCATTTGCATCTCTGCATAATATTTTTTCGTAAATGGTTTTGCTTTTCACTCAACTGGCTTTTAGATGCTAAAGAATTTCCTTTCTTTATTTTCCCAATAGGCCAATAATACCTTAGCGAATATAGCTTTTAGGAATGACGTTGTAAGATGGGTATAGATTTACAAAGTGCAATATATGGATGCATCCTGTTGCGTACTCGGCAAGTGCACCGGTCGCTCAAGTAATAGAGTGAAAGTAAGGGATTTGTCGTTCTCAACGAGGATTGTTTGACCAAATAAACTATAATTTTGATCGATAAGTTGGATACCAAAATAATTAAGAATAATGTTGTTTGTGTTGTGTGTGTACAAATTAAATTAAAAACCAATTGTAAACATAAACTAATATCAACAAGTAAATGGAGGGATAATGAGAAGTAGAGAAATGTAGCTAGGGCAACCCGCACATGATGCTTCTTCCAATGAAAACGTATTGTTTACTACATTCATTTATCTAAGCTACTTAGCTAATGTGTTTTCATAAGTTAACTAAGCCTTGATTCCTCATGTACTTAGTTCTTTAACTCACACTCCAATCCTAATCCCTTAGTGATCTTTAGCAAGCCAAGCATTAAGCAAACACATAAATAAGCAAAGCTACAAGCACCCATCCCTATTCCTAGGTGATGTTAGTCAGTTACTACACTTAGTTTCAAACTAAAGCCCCAATGTTCCTATTGTGAAACCTAATTCCAAACTCTCACAAAGAATGGCCAAATCCAAGGAAGAGATGAAAGAATTAAAGTAAGTGCAGTAAAATAGCCTTTGATAAATGAATAATAGCATTCAATACATCCCAATGAAATTTACATCAAGTGCTTGTGCCCTAACTACAATAAAAGCTTAGCCAAACCTCATGTTGAGTGGCTGAAATACAAAAAGGGGCATACCCAGCTGAAGCAAGGAAGAAGAAGATGGAGATGCAACTCCACTTGTGCCTTCAACCTCCCAAAACCCTAGCTAAGAGACCCAAGCTTCTAAAACCCTAAATTTGAGTTTGTCTCCCTCCAGAAACGTGCATTGAATGCTGGTAGTTGAGGTATTTAAAGCCCTTGCTGTGAAATCTCTGTTCTGCCCTTAAATGTGGCTTCTGTCGACCTGTGGCGCCTTTGGCGCTAGGCTGGCGCGAAACTGGCGCTCCTGGCGCCGGCTGAAGGTACTTCCGGCGCTCTTGGCACGAGATACGGCGCCCATGGCGCCATCTTCCAGAAATTGCGGCGCCTCAGGCACGGTGACGGCGCTCTTGGCGCCAGCTTGCAGAGGGAATGGCGCCCTTGGCGCCGGTTGTGGCGCTTTCAGCGCCTGACTCCAGTGTTTGTGGCGCCCTTGGCGCCAAACTTGGCGCTCAAGGCGCCAGCTGCACTTCCAAGATTTGCTTATTTCTTCTGGTTTCAGTCCATTCTTGGTGTCTTTGGTCGATTTCCTGGCAAATTCATCAAGATAGCTCAAATTATACACAAAAAGGGCAATAATGAATGCTTTATGCTTAATTCTTGGTCTAAAAAGCTTGGAAAATCCTTATATGCTAGACGCATATCACATCCTGATCCTGGGTTTGTGTATTTTCTAAGTTTCAGTAGGTACAGTCTGGAAGAGTCTTCTAAGATAAAAAAAAGAATGAAAACTGCTCAGAAAACAAGCATTTCACTGGATTAGAATTTTCCATAATTCCGTAATAAACTGAACTTTGGAAGAATTTAGTTTAATTAGCATATATTATTTGCATTTTTATTGTCTATCTTAGACTGTTTAATGATTTTAAAGCATGGAGCCAAGCACGAGTCAGTTGTGGAGGGAGTAAAATTTTTTTTGTATCTATAAAATATTATTAACACCTTTATATTACTGGAAAAAGAAATCTCATGATATTAGTTAAATTTTCTAAAAAAAACTCTTAATTTAGCATATTACTGTAGAATAACTACAAATAAACTGCGTATCAACTTTTTCATATATAAGAAAAAAATAGAAGATAATTTAATCTATTTATTTTCCAATACATCTATAAAATAACCATGGACTTTCATGACCAAATCTTTGATCTGAAAACTTCATCAGCAGAGCTGCCAGATAATAAGCATCTCACTGGATTAGAATTTTCCGTATATCCGTAATAAACTGAACTTTGGAAGCATTTTGTTTAGCTTACATTATTTGCAATTTTATTGTCTATCTTAGAGCTTCAATCTGTTCAGAGATATTTCCAGCGGTAGGATGGCATGGTGGCTTTTTGATGTTGCCAACTGAAAACAAAAACCATGGGTAATTGATCCCTGGATTTGTGGAATAAAATTAGCGATTGCATTATAAAATCGATGATGTCAGTCTCCTGGAATATCACTATGACAGCGACAGGTCAATTATAGAATATGGATATTTTTGAATAATTTCTAGACTGAGGATAAGAAATCTACATCCACCCCCACAACAATGTTAATATTTTTTGTCGGATCAGAACATACCAACAACTGCGTCTCAATTTCTGTATCTTTGTTTATTTTTTTTCTTTTTCTTTTTTAATTTAACTAGATATCTGATATTAATAAAATTCTATTTCGGCTATACGGATGGCCTCCTTTGGAATGATTTTAACGAAAAGCTGTAATTAATGAATGGGTATGAATATGTTGATTACTTAAGATGCTAGGTGAACCATCCTTTAGTTGTGTTTTTCCCTGCCTGTAGATCTCATAGGATCGTGGCACCTATACATTGTCTTGTGGTTTCTTGTCGTCAGGATGCTTTTGATTCTTCCACTAGCTACTTTTTTTTAGCAAAAAGCAGATAGAACAATAATAGGGGGCTGAATTTCTTGTAAGAAATAATTTTAGTCTTTGGAATGAAAAAGTTTAAGGATATATATTATGATGGTAGATACCGGGAAAGCATTTGGAATAATGCAACTTGGTTTTGCAAGTGGAGTTTTAGCGTTCCGGTATTCTCTGGTCAGGTCAAGTAATGAGGTTGATGGGGGCGGTGAGAGCAACTCCATCGCAAAATATGTGGTGTGGGGAATCTACATTTAGTGGTCTTTGTTCTTGTATAATGTGGTCCAAACTTGGAATAACTCTTATCACTTTATGTCCACTTTCATCAAAGTAATGCTTCCAAATTCCTCTACCTTCACTGCTAGGTTGGTTGTGGGTGTGGGTCAGGTAGGGTCGGGTTGTAGGGAAATCAATTCCCAACTAAGTGCATGAAAATGGATTACGTTGGATCATTAAGACCACGTATTTTTTATGTCCACGAATTAATTAAACTGAATCAATCAAATCTGGGATCTATTAAACTAGGTCATTAGTATTATGTTTTTCAACGGCATCCAAGGTTAAAATTTATGATAATCAATGACTGATCACTGCTGTTAGCTGCAACCGCAACAACTTGCAATAATGATGTAAATGAAAATCATGGAACTTGACCGCAGTAGAATGGTGTTTAGTCGCAACAGAACGATGTTGCAGCTACAGTGGACATGCAAACAACGTCCACAAACGGCTGCATCAACCTAATTATCTTGAGTTGACAATCTCACATCCATGCTCAAACATGTGTTGTGGATGACTGTGGTGCCAGGGAGTGGGGGGATTGTGGCTGTCAATGAGTGGGTTAGGTGGTCGTTGGCTTACTGTGATGAGCCGAGATAGGTGAGGAAGAGAGGAGCCCAGAAAATCGAGGGAGAGAGGAGTGATAGAAGGAAAAAACGTGTCTCCCTTGTGGTGTGGTGAGCATGAGTCTACTACGATGGAGAGAAGGACACGAGATACGACTATACAAATATTGGATAAATTGAGAGCAAAAACGATGTTGGTTTTTCATATTTTCTTTTCACACTCATTTTATACTTTTTTTCTCTCTTCACTTTTTCGTGATCTTGCATTATAAATTTATTATAACTTTCTCATTTGATTTTATTTATATGAATGTAAATATATTAATCAACATTATTTTTTTCATTTGACAAATATTAGTTATAAATTTATTATAACTTTCTCGTTTAATTTTATTTATATGAATGTAAATATATTAATCAACATTATTTTTTTCATTTGACAAATATTAGTTATTAATTTATTAGTTTTATTAGTAAAAAAATCAAATTTGTAACCTTTTTTTTTTTCATCTTCCTTAATCATCCAATTCACTTTAGAAATCTTATATATATAATCAACATTATGTTAGCTTGAGTCCCAAAAACATTAGGATGGTTTTAGTATAATTGGGCTACTTAGATACTTTAAAAATTAAAATATTAAATTAAAATTTTGTGAATAAAAGAACTTGGTTACAATAAAAGATTACTAATATACAAACTATAAGTTATTATAAAGTTTACACTAATACATTTATTTTCAACCTTGTTGTGACTGTAGTGTAGGGTACATTTATTTTAAAGTTGGATATAATTAATTTGAATAAAACCATTTGTAAGTTACCGAATGTAATTGAGATGTATGCCTAAATTAGTCTTAGCTATAAATTTATATTGAAGTGCTGTTTTTTTTAATGTAAAATGCTAAATACAATGTTTGAATTTTAACATTTTGTATAAACGGCAACTTAAATTTTTTATCATTAGGCTAACCTTACATCCTAATCCTAATCGGACAACTCAGAACACCAAAACTTGATTGAACCAGTCCGATTTTTATACCTATATGAAATAAAGAACTGATTTTTTTTTATTTACCAAATGAGACTTTAAGCTTTGGTACTATAGAAATGGTTTGGATCCTTTTGTATACGGTAGAAGTCAAGAGAGACAAACTAATATTTCTTAAGGCTGGAATTAGCTAAATTTAGGGCTTTACAGTGGTTCTAGGACATTGTCTTGTTTTCGATCTTGGGGGTGCATTTCGTGTTGTTTGGTTGGAGCCTTATATCTCCTTGACAAGAAATGAAATAGTGTTATGATTTAATGTATAAGGCCCTGGGCCGGGTTTTAAGTCTTGGAACGTCTGTTTTCATATCCAAGTTTCTACGGTTCACATAACAAAAAGACGGAATAAAAAATTTTCTGCAGTGAGATGATACTCACGTCACAATACCCATTTTCCAAATGCGTGCTTCTTCCTTCGGACTTTTGCGTACGTCTTAGCTTTCAAACATAAATTGATACGCTGCATTCTCTCAGCCACGTTTAGTGTCAGATACTTGTTAGAAACTGATGATTGTAAAATCCAATCATGTTTACAATGGTCCAGTTCCGAAGGAGAATTCATACTTTTGTACATCTTTTCTTATCAGGTAAGGTAATTTCCAAATATTTTTTTGTCGCAAAAATTTGTATATGATAATTTGGCTGTAATTTGAAACTAAAATGCTATCTCGTCGATTACAGTTTTTTTTTTTTTTGTTGAAAGTTGAATAAAATAAATAAATCACCTTTAAGTCAAAATTCAAATTAAAAACTATAAAAAATAATTTCAGAATATAGGTGATTAACGTTTGAGATAAAAATAAAATTTTAATATAAAAAATAAAAAAAATTAAAACTAAGATTTGAGAATTTAAAATCTTGATATGAAAAGAAGTTTTAATATATAAATGAAATCTTAATGGAAAAATGTGAAAATGAATGATGAATTGAGAATTTAAAAGTTTTAAAAAATAAGTGTTAAATAATAGTGAAGTTTATGTAAGAGTCCTCCTCAGGCACGAGATTGTCCGTATTTTGCTTCATAGAAATAATAAAATTAATGATATATGGCCAATTTTAGATAAATAGGAAAAACTGAAAAAGCTCATTGTTTAAGAAATGTATGGCACTGGTTTTTGAATTTATTTTCCCCGATGGGCAGGGAGAAGGTCTAGCATCTGCAACAAATTTCTTTGCTAAATGCGTTCAACCGGATGTTAAAACTTAAAACAGCTCGGCAGAATTTTCTCTCATGTACAGTTTGAAGATTGCAGGACTCGATCAAGTTGTCTCAGTTTTTGTTCTTTGGTTCACACTCCACGTATTTTTCAATAAAGTAGCTGATAAGATAAGCTTGCAGATTTAATTTAGCTTTTTCTTATAAAGAGTGATATTGGATGGAGGAAGAGTTCTCCACCAAATTTCTTCTCTGATTGAGTATGATGTACCGTGATTTTGTCTATTTTGAATAAATATCAGACTATTGAATCTTAACATATATATATTTATATATATATTTTGTTTTGGTGCAAAATTTTAAATATCTTTTTTTACATAAAACAATTATCCTCAAATTGGATAAGAGCACTATAGATTGACTCACCCTTCCACCGAGTAATCTTTCCTTATATTCTTCTAGCTGTAAAAACTCTTCCACTGATTAAAATAGAAAAACTCGTATCAATTGAGAAGAGTTCAATTTTTTTTATAAAATTAAACTATTTATGTAAAAAAAACTACAAAATAAAAATATAATTTATATAAAAATCATATAAACACATTTTTCATATCATTGAATATTTACCAATTAATTCAATAATTGATTTCAATTGAAAAATAACTAAGTTTAGGTATAATTATATTTTTACCAAACAGCTAATTCAACCAGTTTAGTAATTTTTGCTGTATGTTCTTTTTTACCGGACAAGAAAACAGTTTAGTAATTTTTAGTTTAAAAATAGCTTTTCAATAATTAATTAACTTTTGAATACATAGCAGCAACAAGACAGTCCTGGATTTGGTCACGGGTCATGGTCATGCGCGATCGAATGGATGGTTAAAAACCAGCAACATCTATTTCTATGACTGCTGGAATACAAATCTCCTTCTGTGTCTGTGTCTGAACTCTGAACCATGTTAAGACATTACTTTGAGGGGTTGAACATCTGAGCTATTGGAAATAGTTTTTAGACTTAATTGTAGTTTTTGTTTTCCTATTTTTATAATTATGTAATTTTATTTTATTTTAAATGGAAACATTTAATCTCTCATTTTAAACTTTTGATGAGCTATCATTATTGATTTTGTCCAACATCTTATATTT
This sequence comes from Glycine tomentella, assembly GCA_007407185.1. Classification (NCBI taxonomy): domain Eukaryota; kingdom Viridiplantae; phylum Streptophyta; class Magnoliopsida; order Fabales; family Fabaceae; genus Glycine; species Glycine tomentella. The sequence goes on along the minus strand of PYAF01004289.1, from coordinate 3,432,121 downwards.
AGTGTTGTACCCAACTACCCGTATAAATGTTTCCTTATCTTCTACGAGGAATTTGTTAATAATAAATTGTAGGGAATTATTTTTATTGCCTGTACATACAGGGACCTAAAGTGTTCGGTGGGGATGTTTGTATGAGGGTCGGTTAAGGGTAAAATATCCAGAGTTTGAGTTTTAAGCTTTAGGCTTACTAATATTAATTATTAATTTTTTAAAATAAAAAAATCATACATGTTAATTAAAAGATTTCATATACTATTATTTTTTTAAAAGTAAAAAATTCTCAATTTTTATTTTAGGCTTTATTTTTTATTAATCGGGCATAATTTCTATATGAGCTAAGGAGTTTTTCTTTACCTTTTTCTTCATTTGTTTGCTGGTTTTTCAACCCCAAGTAGGCTTTAGTTACTTGGCTAGTCTTTTTGTAGTATCCCCGGTACCTTTTTAATACATGAAATGTTTTCTTTGGATGATAAAAAAAAAAATAACTTTTCAACTATTTTTTTTGTCAAATATAATTAACTTAAAGGCCAAAGCTAACGTGGATATAAATAAATTCGTCATACAAACAAAAATTAGACAGCCGCTAATAAAAAATATAATATGAACGATGTGATGTTTTAACAGGCGATTAGTTTTTTTTTTTGTTTACTGGAGCAGCCATTTAGTTGAATAACATATAATAGATGACATTTCTTTCTAATCAATGATTTTTCATCATTTTTTAATTTAAAATTTTCACATACCAAATAGAACTGACTAGTGACAAAAGATCATGACAAATTAAATATTTGGTAAAAAAATTAGAATTTGCACTTAATTAAATAGCGTGAGAGCTAGGTGGGCCTCACGAGTAACTTCATATGGTGTCACCAGCCAACCACTACTACAAAAGCTGGTTTCTACGACAAAAGAGGACAGCTTAAACAAATACAAAGAAATCCACCCTTTGGTCCTAATCCAATTACTAATATTAATATAGTTAACAAGTGGGCTCACATGTGAGACTCATTAAACAAAACAAAACAATATTAGCTCGAACTGGATATTTTCCTTTACCTTTTGCTTATTATAAAAAAGAAGAAGTTCAAGCCCTCTTAGTAAATCGATCATCTTAATATAATCCTTTTAATTAAATAATGAAAATATCAAATACTTTTATGATATCAAGTTTGCTTCAATTTGTTTGAAAACCCTTAAATACTTATTTTCTTTATTATCTATTTTCTGTGTAAGTTTATGAAAAATAAGCAATTATTTATGATAAATTAATCTCTCTCAAATATACACTAATATTTTAACTTCTTTTTCATGACACTTAAATTTTTATTTGATGTTTTGTGTTCTAAATAGTTAAAAGAAGTTTTCAACTAATTATTCACAATGATTAACCATAAATAATTCTCTACAAAATTCAAAATTCACACTTAATTAATTTAAACCTATGATATATGTGTACTTTACAACCACTTCGAACATTAACATAAATTTTGTAAGAAAATTAATAAATTAACCAATAAAAAATTGAAATCATTTTATGCAAAAAGACATGAAAAAATATAGATTAGCATATCAAACTATTTTTCAAGTGACTTGACACTACATCTATGATTTTTGCACTGGCACAAATATTACCATATTTCCCTTGACCTGGCGTTGACTCGTTGATAGTAAAGATTAAAAGATGTAAGTGAATTAAAGCGATTGACAGTTATTAGTGATGTCCAAAACTGTCAGTTTATCATGTGTTAAAAATATCAAATTCTCCAGGAGTTAGATTATAGTAATTTTGTTTTACGTCAAAAAAAGATTATAGCATTTTTTTATATAACACTGTAATATGCTATATTTTTAATTTCTTTCCATCACCTCAATATAACAAAAGACAGAATGGTAGACAGTAAATTAATATACCAATGACAAAAACGTGAATAATTTTTCAAAATCACACAAAAAAAATTTTAATAACTTGGCATGGATGCATGATATTCATGGCTTTAATGGCGGATTGAATTGTTAATTTATCACGTACGTCGATAGAATTTGTATGTTAATACAGTAATTGGCATAATTTTCGTGCAAATATTGAAAGAGGAAGCTAGCTAGCTAGCTAGTTTCTCACTTCTCCAAACCACACCTAATCGGCACTTCATCCTAATTAATATATAAGTAATAAGTAATCTAATATAAAGTATCAACATGGTGGTTGATGATAAGGTGAAAATATGAATTTATATAGTCAAAAGTATTTATTTATTATCAATTTTAGTTAGATAGAAAATATTTATTCTGTACATTAGACAAACTAAAATACTTGTTTAAAATATAATTTGTCAATATAAATATAAAATTTATGCAGATGAAAAAGTCTAAAAATATGCGGAAGCCACTAGAATATTTTGGAATAAGTTGAATTGCAGGGCGAGAGAATTGTTTATTAGGTCATGTATGACCTCTTCCATACTCAACGAAAGTTTTTGAAATAAATATATTCAAATTGTTAAAGAAGGAATACAAATATATTTTCATTTTTATTATAAACAAATGAATGAATGGGTCTAAGTAAACATGTAATGGGTGTTGTGAAAATTATTTCCGACCAACTTGCAATTACCACTTTTCTTTTTTTTCTTCTACACTAGAGAATTCGCCTTTTGACTTAAAATAATTTTACCGACTCGTACTATGCATTATGCAATGTAATGTTTCAAATTTCAATTCAACGGAGTGTCGGGTTGAAACGTCAGCTTTTTGTTCCAGTCAACGACAGAGCCAACCTTGATCGCTGCTACGCCAACTAGAACTGGGACCCACCTATGATAAATGGCCAAGAAAAATCACTGCCCTAACAGCCATGTCACTCAATAACTATGATTCTGTCACTTTGCACCAGATTTGGTTACTCTATTATAGAAGAATGGAATGGAATTTAGAAGATGTAGTAAATGCAGCGTTACATTAGTTAAAGCAAATTGTCAACGAGTTTGAAAATAATATCTATATTATTATTTAATTATAACTATATTTGTTTATTTTTATTATATATGTTTAGGTTAAATAATTCACTCATTTATAACAATTTAAAATAATCATATTTTAAATTTTAGAAGGACAAAAAGTAATGATTTTTATAAAACCAAAATCAAAACATACTAATATTATAAGAATTATAAATTTCATTGTTGTCCATATGTCATGTAGAATAAAATTTTATCTTTATTTTCGTCTTATTGATCAGTTCTATCGTGTTTAAGTCTAAATATTTTAAAAATTATATTTATTATGAATTATGATAGTTAATATTGTAAAAAAATAATGATTACTTATTAAATATTGATTTTTAATAATGTTATAGTTTATT
>PYAF01004289.1:3353392-3424751 GCA_007407185.1 Glycine tomentella | reverse complement strand
TCTAGACTGAATATAACATCCCCAAAGGCCATCTTAATAGAGCAACGATCTATTAAGAAGTTGTTAGATAAACTTGGACCCAATGACCTCCCAAAGAAGAAGATACTGAGATATCTTCTGCATCTACTGAAAAAGCATGGAAAGCTCATGGTGGGGGAACATGTGGAGAAAGTCTATTCTCGTTCTGAGGAACAAGCTGCAACAGAGAACTCAAATCACGATTCTCTACGAAGCCATCATGTTGATTCAGAAACAAGCTTGAAGTATGGTCAGTATAAAACTCACACCAATGAGTTAAGGGGAGTTGCACCCCTTGAGGAATATAAGTGCCCAATATCCTCAAGGTTGATGTATGATCCTGTTATCATTGATTCAGGAGTAACATATGAAAGAATGTGGATAAAAAAGTGGTTTGATGAGGGTAATGACATATGTCCCAAAACCAGAAAGAAACTAGTCCATATGGGATTAACCCCAAACATGGCCATGAAAGACTTAATATCAAAGTGGTGCAGAAATAATGGAGTCTCCATTCCAGACCCTGGTAGGCATGCAGAAGATATTTGTGCATGGGAAGCTTCTAACACTTCTATTAGCAGTTTAGGAAGTTATTTCAATGATTTCACCGCACCAGTGGATCTTAGTAGCATGTCAATTGGGTCATTGGATACTAGTTTCAGTTTAGATGCCTCACATGGTAAGACCACTCGTGGCTCAAATTTGATGCAGACCAAGAGCCCTGACAATTCTCACAATCAGGCTCATACAGAGATACATGATACTGATTTGATGCTCTTGCCTCAACTTTGTGATCTTCAATGGGATTCTCAATGCAAGGTCATTCAAGATTTGAAAGATAATTTGAAAAGCAATAGCCAAGCATTTGTTTCTTTATCAGCAGAGAATTTCATCGAACCACTCGTCAGGTTTCTGAGCAATGCATATGATCTTTGTGATGTTAAAGCACTGAGAGCTGGAACTCAGCTTCTGTTGGAGTTTGTGAACAACTGCAGGCATGATTTCTTTTCCCCTTTCGCAATTTTGTTCTTTGTATATTGCTTATTTGCTTACATTTTTCTGGTAAGTTTGTCTAAATTAATTGACATCTATACTTTAAAACAAGCATTCACTTGTAAATGTGATCTTTTTAATGTTCAAAAGTTTTGGTTGTCTGACTCATTTTGTTTTAGTTCTTTCCATTTAAATGTGTGGAGATTGTTCAAACATATTTAGTTGGTTTGCATCCTTCGATAATTTTTTTCTTCCTGACTTAAAATAAATTGTTTGGTCGCCTAATCTGTGCACCTGCTTTTGATAATATTATAATGACTCTTTTTTGTGATTTTCTTGCAGAAATGGTAAGACTAATTTGAATGAAGATACTTTCATTATGTTGGCAAGTTTTCTCGATTCAGAAGTGATAGGAGAAACTCTTGCCATAATGGAAGAACTGTCAGGATATGGGTTTAGTAAAGCTAAAATTGCAGCATCCAGTGCTCTCAGTTCTATTCTAAACATGCTTGATTCCGAAAACAAAGGTTTCCAACAGCAAGCTATTAGAATAATGTACAACTTGTCCTTCAGTGGCGAAGTTTGTCCCCGCATGCTATCTCTCAGGTGCATCCCAAAATTGCTTCCATTTTTTAAAGACAGAACCCTTTTGAGATACTGTATATATATATTGAAAAATCTTTGTGACACTGAAGAGGGTAGGAAATCTGTTTCTGAAACAAAGGGATGCATATTTTCTATTGCTGAAATACTTGATACAGGCAATAACGAGGAACAAGAACATGCGCTGGCTATTCTAGTCTCTCTATGTTATCAACATGTGGATTATTGTAAGTTGGTAATGCGTGAGGATGAGCATATCCTAAGTCTTCTTATCTATATCTCACAGAATGGAAATGACAAAGGAAAAGAAAGTGCATTGGAATTGTTCCATCTTTTGAAAGATATTGACATTGCTGAGAATGAAGGTTGTCCTGAGTCAAATATCAACAACTCTTCTCGAGATTCTAACAGTCACCACCCTGAAGAAAATAAACCATCAAAGAAATCCACGTTTCTGAAGAAACTATCACCGTTCTCAAAGTCCAGTTCACATGCATCAAAAACCAAAAGATGACAATGAATTCCTCTGCATTTTCTAGCACTTATTTGTGGCATTTTTAGCTTTGAAGATTCAATCGCAAAGCTTCAGGCCTTCAGCTACTTAATTTTGCAGAGTAACAACAGTAGTATGATGATGTGTATATAGTTGTGCTTATGAGTTTTGACATTCCGATTTAGGGCTTGTTAAAGTAGACAGTTTTGTGATTTCTCTTTTCCTTCCTGTCAACATACTAGCTAGGTATACCGATTACACATTTCGTGTTTATTCATATTGTGTATATATATTTAACACTTCACAGTATTTGGCTACTACTGTAAAATAGATATTAGTGTAATAAAGATGTTTGTCAATATTTTTTTAACTTTTATTTATTTATCTTGATTTGATCCTGGTAGTTGAAACCATGGTTGTACTGAATCTGTCGTTTTTTTTTTCTTTCCCTTTTCAGTTTAAGCTGTTGTTACTCAAATAATCAACCCATATAATTTTAAAGACTAAAATGGCTTACTCGCATCCGTCAATGCAAACAGCCAAGAAGATTGTACAAGAGTTATGGTTGGCTCAGATCCATCAGCAGCCTCAGCCCTCAGTTATGAAAACATTTTTCAGGGATCAAATCGGATTTATCCAATAAACATGACAATTTAAATTAAATCAATTAAATAGTTTTGAGTTAATTCGGCTATCATTTTTTTATTTTAAATTTGAATCAAATCATTTATAATTAATTCAGATCTTTTTTCGAACCAATTCAATCAATCATTTATTAATACTTAAGTAAATATATCTTAAAAGCTTAAGTTTTGCTCCAACTTTTGTATTTTCTTTCTATTTCTTTTAATTTGTATCATTTTATATAATAATGTCTTAATTTTGTCATGTTTATTATGTAATTTTTTATATTAAATTTTAGCTAAAGAAATTAACTAGTTGTTATTAAATGTAATGTGATATCCATAAAAAAAATATTTTAAACAGAAAAAATAACTAGTTAAAAAATAAGAAATATGCTGTTCATTAATATAAAATTAAATACTTATATAAATAGAAAAAGTGGAAAAAACAACTTAATTTTTTTATAATCAAAATCGAATGATCCAATCCAAATTAACCCAATTTTAGTTAATTTGATTCGGTTTGGATTGAAAACCATAACCCAACCAGGGATTCAATTGATTAGCTATAGCTACCAAGGAGGCATAAAAAAGCTATAACTACCAAGGAAATACCGGTTGAAAAAGTAATAAAAATGATGTTTAGCTACGGCCAAACACGTGTATATAGAGTCACCTGCATAGTTGAATGACTACTAATGATCATCGAAGGAAAAAGACAATAAGAAGAATAATACATATAACAGAAAATTCACTATTGAAAAAAAAAAGATTTATTGGTGAGAAATACCATGCGACTTTATAAAATTGAAGATTCACTAAACTTACTTTTAGTTGCAGGGCTGTTAAACAGCATAAAGTTAAATTCCAGAATCAACAACTAACAACACAATGGGAAAATACTAAAGACTGCATAGCTAAGATCTCAGTTGCATGTCCACCAGGCCTGATTAACTGTGCCTAGCATATTATATATATGATGCAAACCAGCAGACGATCCAGTGCCATTGGTCTCATTCACAGGCTGGTTTGGTATCGATGCTGCTCCAGCAGATGATCCAGTGCCATGGGTCTCATTCACAGGCTGGTTTGGTATCAAAGCTGCTCAAGCATATGGCAAAGGCTTGGAAGGCAGAGAGCGGATAACGGTAATCCATAGTAAATATGTCTTTTCCAATCTTTCCAAACTGCAAGATTACCTTTTCTTGCTCTGCAGCAGAAACATTATGAGATTGATCAACTGCAGCCACAAGTTGAAAGTTTTTAACAGAAGCCACTGTAACACGACCCTTGAAGTTTAGGCACCAGCATTGCAGCTGCTCATGCCATCTAGGAGCCTTATTTTTAAGTACAAGAGGCTCAGCTGAGCCTTGGCTCTCTCCTGGTAGTAGCTCTGGGAGGCTTGCATTGTCTAAATCTCTAATTGGACCCTTTCCTTTCAGTGCTGGAGAGGGAGAAAAAGGCTCGTCAATGATTTCAGGAAAAGAAGTAAGAGTTGGAGCATTGCCCCCTTCCTGAACAGCTGAGACAGGTATGGAGTTCATGGTGCAGTGCATTCTCCTTGGCCCTCTTGCACGGAGAACATTCAACTCATAGGCAATGGTGCTAACAACATAGTTACATGCTGGAACTCTAGGAGATACCTGCTTTGAATGAAATCTCCTACTAGACCGACCATCTGGTTGAATTGCAGCTCCATGTGGGGGTTGGCTGTCATAAATAGTGAACTTGGTACCCAAAAAATTAGACCTGTCAAAGTTCGTCATCAAGTTGCAGATATGGTAAGGAGCAAGATGAAAAAAAAAAAAAAAAGAAGGCAAGTTATCAAACCAAAACTTGCCTGAGTTTTCCAACATATGTGTTGCTGGAGCGAGAAAAATCATCTGCAACCAAAGATATGATGAAGTCTGTGCCTGTTGCCCTTCTTACTTTTTTTGCAGCTAATAACAACTTATCAGTCTCATTCTCCGCTGCATAATTAACACCAAAACAATACAACTTCTCACATATCATTTCAAGAACAAAAGTTGGCTATTGGTAAATCCAAATTAACCAATTTTCCTCTTATTATATATTCTGCTTCCCAATGTGAGGGTGTGTGAATACCAAGTAATCCATGTGAGAACAAAGTTTCAAAGATGATGATGATGACCATTGTGTATAAATGAGTTTAATAATACATAAAGAATCCAACATAAAGAAGCTTGCAGCACAACATTTCAATTTTTGACAACTTAAAAAAGAGAAATATGACAACCCTTTTTCTACTTAAAGAGAAATGGCATGCATCAACAATGAAACAATGTAACAAACTTACATGGTACCAGGCCAATGTACAACAGATATGTTGAAGTTTCTCTGTTCCTCCTGATAAAGCACTGTATTGGAGAATCACGAGGACCAGGCTATTCATACACAAAAGAGAAACATAACATAAGAAACAGAAAACCCTAAACGGAAAAAAAGAAAAAATATTAGGCAACACAAGAGGTGAAGAATTTATCACCTGCTTCAATGAAATGGGAAGTGTGAGCCTTCCACATTGTTCAGGAGTCTTAACAATCTCTTTCGTAACGGCCCTCCACGATTTACAAACTGAACCACAATAAACCACAACGGCTCGTGCAGGCCAGGTAGTCTCACTGTCTTCCACCCTCCTTATTATGTCCAGAAGCAATTCGGGCGGTAAATTCGCCCACTGCCCTTGCTGAATAGGTTCAAGTGAAGTTAGAGTGACATCAGGAGCAACGTGTGACTTAGTCCGACCGTTCCAACGCCTGCTCTCCACACCTCGCCTTGACATGCTACCAATCCCATCCCTCATCTCCTTTAGTTCCCTTACTATGCTTTTCAACGACATTTTCCCACAGCATATCAATCTTCCTTCTACCACAAAACTTCAATCACCTAAACAAAATCCAAATAATTCTCCACTCAGCAGGGTGGCAAAATAAGCCGATGTATCACAATGTCACCTCTTTCAATTTTTCAAACACCAACAATTGCTTTAACACAACATAATGCATTGAAGCCATAAACTATTCCAATTCCCAGCTCAAAACACATTCATAAGTCATAATCCAATAACTACAAGGCTTACCCTAATTTCTCACAAGGTTAAGTAATAAAACTAAGGAAAAACCTAATTTTTCCTGACCCTTCCCAAAAATATTAATTTTTTTATAAGAAAAACACAACGAAGATATATTGCAGACAACGCGTCCTCAGCGATCTAGAAGTTGTCATAATAAACCGGAATGCAGAATGCCAAAGCATAAATTTCTTTTTTATTTTTATATATAGATAAATTAGGGGTTAAAGAAAAAGAAAGAACCAAGACCTGGAAAATGAATCGAACAAAGAAAAGACGAATCGAGCCAAATCAGCTAGGAAATTTCTCGCTCGGGCGAGAGAGAGGAGAAGCAATGAGAAGGGTAAGTTCTAGAAGCCGGATCCATAAAACGACGAGAAGAACCAAATCAGAGAAAGCGAGAGAGATCACGTCGTTTTGAACGCTAAAGCGAAGAAGAAGAAGGTGAGGGAGATGGAGGAGGAGGAGTGGGAAGGTATATTCCGGCGCGGAGTCTCCGCCACCAGCACCGCCGAAAAAAGTAATCTCCGGAACCGGAATGGTGTGGCAAGCATGAAACGGATCCAGCCTTTTATGTTAAAAATCTTATTTTAGTAATAATGTTGCTATTGCTATTGCTACTGCTTGCTGCAGAAAGCGAAGAGTAATTTATTGGAGGGAATCCAGTGCCTCCACCCACACTGCTCCCTATTTCTTATATCGCGACACGTGGCATTCGTCTTTCTTGTGAGCTTAGTTATTATTATAAACAAATCGTTGATCCGTGGCTTTAATTCAGGTTACCCTATAAACATTGCTGTGTTATCTCGGTGGAAATTATTCATATCGACTCACGGAACTTTCCCTTTACGCTATTTATGTGTGCAAATCATAACAATTAACAAATGCCATCACATAGTAGTAACTGTTAAGAATAAATAACTAAATTATATTAACAAAAAACCAAAGTTTTAGGTTTTAAATAACTTTTTTGTTAAAAATCATTTGTTTTTTTAAACTAGAATTTAACTAGGAAAAAAGTAATTTGAATACTATCTCAAAAAGTAATTTTCTTGATTGATAAGAAAAACTGTATTGATAAAAAAAAAGTAATTTTCTTTCTAGAGGTATCTCGTCCATTGTCCTTATAATTTTCTTTTCAAATAGTTCAAAAGTATTTTAAATTCTAAAAAAAATTAAAAAAATATAATTAAATTTTAGAAAATAGAAGAATCGAATAATTGATTTTTCGTATAACTCGTTGGTTTATCACAGTGTTTGTATCGCTTTCTTTTTACCTCCATTAGCAACTAATTAATCATACCTTGTAATTGTACCAATCAGATACGAGAGAATATACAAAAACAAGAGAATTTTCAGCTAGAACCCTAGTATTAGTAATGTAAATTTGTTAACTGTGCGAAGTACGTACAGCTGGATATTAGTGGCTTGCATTCACAAATAAGAATATGCAAATTAAAGTAAGCTTTAATGCTGGTTTTTCGCCATAAAAAAAAGAAACTGAATAAAAATGAAAGAGTCGAGCTGGGTTGTTGCCACAGTAACGGTGGTGACTGGTGTGAGTGGGGTGACTCAAAACAATCGAATGATAATAAACATAAAAGTGCATATATAGAAAACCACTAGAAATTGGAGCAAAAAGAAAAGAAAACCACTAGAAAGGGGATCAACGTTAAACACGACTAATGATGAAATAAATTAAAATATTAAAGCCTTAAAGGTTTGATTGTATCGGTCTTTTCAGTTTAAATTATGAGAAACTTTGGTCTTTTGATTTTTTTAGGTTGACCAAGTTATTCTATTTCCCCTCTCAAAAAAAAGTTCTTCTATTTTAAAATTAAACAAATTAGATTCCTTTATCAAATTTCTTCTATGACGGTCAAATTCTCAAATTTTAGTATTTTACACAAATTTTCTACAAATTGAATTGATGATATTTTTTCAAACTTCATTTTACTAACAAATATCTATCAAAACTTCAAATATTGCTCAATGTAAAAAAAAAACTTCAAATATTTTAAAGGTTTACTTGTAAAATTTAAACTTATTTTATATTACAAATCTATAAAATATATATATTAAAATTGGGAATTTTAGAGAAAATGCTAAAATTCAATTTATTCAATTTTATAAATAAAAAACTTAATGAACTTAAAAAAATTAAAAGATTAAACGACCCGTAATCTAAAATTAATGATAAAACAGAAGAAGAATGGGACAAAGAAAGGAGCGGGGAGGGGGAGTATTAAATACGATGTTGAAGGAATGGACGTTCATTTTGGGTTTTACTAATATGAAGAACATTGATACATCACTACTGATTTGTTTTTAGTTTTAGTTGATTTTCATGGAATAATGTAACATATATATATATATATATAATTCTTTAAAATACTAACTTTTATCTTTTTCTTTTCTTTTCTGAATATACTAACTTTTATCCTTACAATAGATAACAAAGTAAAAAGAAAATTATTAAAAATATAAAATTTAGTATTATTAATTAATTTCTTATCCATTGAAAAAAAAAAGGCTGTGATATGACGTGAATAGGTTGAATGAGTAGTGAACAAGAAGAGGAAGAGGGTGAGGAAGCAGAACAGAGCAGAAGAAACACACTTCCCACTTGCACGTGCTGAGTCTCCACTGTCCTATCTTGGACATTTGTCTTATATCCATTACTGAAGAGAAGCATGTTCATGAATTTTGTAATTTCTCTTTAAAATATATAATGGTTTTTTTCACATGTTCATGAATTATCACTAGAGCATTATGGTGTTCAAGATAGAAGCTTCCTCCTAGTGGTGGGGCTAGTTCAAATTCAGTACTCATGTTTCACACTGTACCTGGAAATGAGTAGCTGGCATGATCTTTTTTCTTTTCTCTGCACTATACTCTTTTCTTTTCCTTTCTCTTTATAAAAAAAACAAGAGAATGAGTGGATAATATTTATTCTTCGTCATTTGACATTTTTATATTGCGTTTTAACTTTCATTTCATCCACCTTCGGCAATGAGTTGTTGCTAATATGACCGGACATTAATACCTACAATAATAATACTTGTCTTTATTTTTTGAGTCAAATTTCCGCTCTCACAATCCTGTTTCGTAAAGCCCTTACATGTCTATTAAGAAAGGATTGCCAGTACAGAAATTTGATCTTAACAATTGAAGCGATTTAAATAGTTTCATAGTTTTTATGCAGTGGGACAACTGAAGAGATTCACTTTTTACTATTCAGAAAAATACTTTTGACGTTTCATGAAAAAATATTTTTATAATATTTTATCAACCCAATACCAACAAATATTTTTATATAACTAAAAAATGTGATATTTATTTTATAAATAAATAATATTTTGGCTCTTCAAAGAAAATATTATATTTATTCTTTTTATTATTTTAACACCTGCATCTCAATTAGCTATATTTCTTACGTACTAGCTTCATCCATTTTGTTAAAAACTGCTATCACTACCCTTCTGTGAAATCAAACTATTTAAGTATTTATTTTCTGTGAAATATAACTTCAACCTTAAATTATATGTCTTACCCAAGTTCACTAGCAAAAAGCAAATTCCTTATTAGCAGTGCCAGTAAAAAAAATTCCAATACATCTATATATATGAACTAAAATTGGTTGATGTTTATGACTAATATGATTGTATATCCTCCAAATTAAAGAAAAAAAATAGAGAGAAAAAAGTAGAAGTTGGAGCGTGATATAAAGAAAAAGCAGTCACCTATCACATTGGGACGAATCGAAAGCAGTTCCATTTTGGCACACTCCTTTCCATTTTGTTGGAACAGGCTCCATCGCTTCATCACTGAAGCTCTTTGAGTCTGGCCACACACCTGCAGTTGCAATTAAAAGCACAGTCATCACATACCATCATGCAGACACGCACATAGTACTGACACACACACACACACACACACGTTGCTCTCTTGTGTGAGGCTACTGAATTAGAGTAATGCTATATACAGAAAAGAAACGAAAGAAAAATGTGAAATAGGATATATAGGTAATATGATGGTAGGAGATCGATACAAAGAAAACAAATACTGTGTAATATGCTGGATAAAACCATAGACATAGTAATGGAGCACTTCCTCTACCAAAAAGGTTACCTTTCATGAGTCATGACTCATGACATGACAGTTAGTAATGTGAATGGTTCAAAAAATAGTAATAACGCTACATTGCAACATGCTTTTATTTGGCATGTGACACCGTTGATGTTAATCTGATAATCATTCAGAAAGAAGATGAAGTTGCAGACAATCAAGAAACTGTTACGTTGCGGCAGCAATTGTGGTTGTGGACCGCAATTTAAAATCATGTATGCCTTAATTCTTGGGTTATTTTTGCTAGCCAATCTATATGGTTAGTTTAAAAAAGATTAGAAGTGTTATGCCTTACCTTTTAACTTTAGTACTAAACCAGTTATTCCTGGTGGGAGTCTCCTGTCCTGTTCATTATAGACTTTGTTGGTTACTAAAATTACCACAAGAAACACACATAAACTATGGGGTGGAGGGGTTGTCTAGAATTTTAGGGAAATTAAAATGGGAAGGAGCACAGAACTGTTATAATTGTTGAAATGCGTTAAGTTCTATTTTAATTTTCTCTTATATTCCGATCTCTCTTCACTATCCATTCCGTTCTACCTAATTTTGTAGTGGATGTGTATTAGGAACATTGACATATGGAATGTAATATTCAAAACACTTATTTGACACTTCTCTATATCTAAATCTTCTTGTAATATCATATGATCATTATTTTTTATCACTTCTTTCTCTTCTGTTTTTGCCTTTCTCTAAGTGTAGATGAGATTTGAGGTGTACTGTGTACACAAACATTTTCCGTTTATTAGTGCGATTATGTAAAATCACTAGTGGCTATTGGCTCACATTTCTTAACTTTAGTTTGACGTAGCAGTATCTTAAAACTTCTGCTATTAATTTGCAACGGCAATCTAGTCTGGTCCCAAGCAATAGAAAGTCCACAAACGAAGGATTCACATAATGGATAAAAGCCCTGAAGCAAGCAAATATTTCTGTTAGGTGAATATCCTAATAGCTAAGTGAATCATTATTAACAAAAACCTGGAATGAGTTAGATCGTACGTTTAGTCACTCGATCACATGCTAAATAGTAATTATCGATTAAGAGATAGCAAATGATAATTTTTCCAATACATAAGGGTTGGGTTGGCAGCACACCGAGTATCTCTGCTCAATCTCTCCCTACAGTAACATTTTACCATTTAACACATTACTTCACTTTAACGAAAAAGATTAGTTCAATCAATGTGTAATATAAGGTTTGTTCGGTCCCCCGTGATCCCTCACTTTCAGTCCACATTAAAAACTAAAAAATGAATCGTGCGTGTGAATATTTTCAATTGGCCTAGGAATCTCAGCCTCTAAGGCATTCCAAAGACCTTCAAGTCCTTGTCCACATATCGCTTGCAAGCCTTGATGTAAAACAAGTTCGTTACCTAATCAAGTTTCCTATCCTCACTTTAATAAACTGCTTAGTCCAACCTACCTTTGAAGCAATTTGTATAAGTACTATCTCATCACCTTTTTTGCCATCACTACCTCATCAACATAGAATCATATAGACATATACTAAGCTGAACGAAGTTGTCTAAGAAGAGAAGAACCAATGGCTGCTAGCGTGGGTTTCGGCAGTCACAAATCTTTGTTAATAATTCTTTTGGCTTTTATTGGCTTGTTCTCCTTTACAGCTGAAGCAGACACAAAGAAATACCAATTTGATGTAAGTTATATATTATATGCATTTAAGGTCAAAATCAGCATTCTTAAATCTTAACTATCCATTTGAATTAATTTTTGAATTTTGATGACATTCATTATATTGTACCTACAGATTCAAGTAAAGAATGTGAGTAGACTATGTCATGCAAAACCCATTGTAACAGTAAATGGGAGGTTCCCAGGGCCAACGATTTATGTTAGAGAAGGAGACAGAGTACTAGTCAACGTAACCAACCATGCAAAATATAACATGTCAATTCACTGGTACACCAATTTGTATTTAACGTGACATTATTATATATGTTAATACATGCAAATTAAATGGGATTCTTACAAGCATATGGATTATGTAGTTAATTTGGTTATATTATAGGCATGGAATTAAACAATATCGCAATGGTTGGGCTGATGGACCAGCTTACATTACACAATGTCCAATCCAGACTGGTAATAGCTACACTTATGACTTCAACGTCACAGGGCAAAGAGGAACATTGTGGTGGCATGCTCATATTTTTTGGTTGAGGGCAACTGTGTATGGTGCAATTGTTATCATGCCTAAACCTGGGACCCCATTTCCTTTCCCACAGCCAGCCAGAGAATTCGAAATTCTTCTAGGTTAGTTCAGTTTCTTAAATACATAATTCATTTTATAATGTGCAAAGGCCTAGACGGAGAGAAATTATTATAGTTCCAACTAATCTTCATGTCGAGTGTTTTTATTTTTTCTCATAAAAACTTGACTATGTATTACATAAAGATTGATCAGAACTATGAGCTACAACCGTGTGATAGCACAAGACTATAATAATTTCTCGCTAAGGAGTCACCTTCATGTTTACTTGTGATAAATTAATACAAAAAATTAAATTTTCTATAACAGGAGAATGGTGGCACAAAGACGTGGAAGAGATTGAAACGCAAGGGAACCAAATGGGGTTGCCACCAAATATGTCAGATGCACATACAATCAATGGGAAGCCAGGACCGCTCTTTCCTTGCTCAGAGAAACGTAAGCAAAATTTGGCAAACTTTGTGATTATGTAAAGTAAAAAGTCTATGGTTTGGCTAAATAAGGCTAGAAAGTATATCTTTGCTCCAAAGAGAACTAAGCTTAAAAAACATTTCATTCCCATCTTAATACAAAATTTTCATCTTGTCTTCCAGATACCTTTGCAATGGAGGTTGAACAAGGGAAGACTTACCTACTTAGAATCATCAACGCTGCCCTCGATGACGAGCTTTTCTTCGCCATCGCGGGTCACAACTTGACAGTGGTGGAGGTTGATGCAGTTTACACAAAACCATTCACCACTCAAGCCATTCTAATTGCACCTGGTCAAACCACAAATGTTCTAGTGAAGGCCAACCAAGTAGCAGGAAGATACTTCATGGCTACAAGGACCTTTATGGATGCACCAATACCAGTTGATAGCAAAGCCGCAACAGCTATATTCCAATACAAAGGCATTCCAAACACTGTCCTTCCTTCTCTTCCTTCTCTTCCTGCTGCCAATGACACACGCTTTGCTTTGAGTTACAACAAGAAATTAAGAAGCCTAAACACTCCTCGGTACCCTGCTAATGTTCCACTCAAAGTTGATCGAAACCTCTTTTACACCATCGGTTTGGCCAAGAATTCTTGCCCCGCGTGCGTCAATGGAAGCCGGCTACTTGCTTCCTTAAACAATGTCTCCTTTGTGATGCCTCAAACCGCGCTTCTCCAAGCTCACTACTTCAATATCAAGGGGGTTTACAGAACTGATTTTCCTGATAAGCCTTCAACTGCTTTTAACTATACAGGTGCACCATTAACTGCTAATCTGGGTACTTCAATTGGCACAAGAATTAGCAAGGTTCCCTTTAATTCTACAGTGGAGCTAGTTTTGCAAGACACCAACCTCCTCACTGTTGAGTCCCACCCTTTCCATCTTCATGGCTATAACTTCTTTGTTGTTGGAACTGAGATTGGTAATTTTGATCCTGCAAAAGACCCTGCTAAGTACAACTTGGTTGATCCTATTGAGAGGAACACTGTTGGGGTTCCCACTGGTGGTTGGACCGCAATTCGTTTCAGGGCTGATAACCCAGGTATGTGTATGATTCTTCAAGGAGAAACTATTACATGTTACAAGATCATTATGATCCCAACTAATCTTCATATGACATGTAGTGTGTTATTCATTCTTTTGGATAGATTAAAAAACTGATTATATATGTGTCCGTGTCACATAGCGATTAGTCAGGACCATAGATGTGATAATATGAGACTATCTATAATAATATTTTTTCATTAAGTGCACGTGCTACCTTAAAAACTGAAAATAATCTTAAACATGAAGGCAACTTAAGGACTAATTGTGTTAGTTTCAAATGAGATATTATTAAGCATGTTAATGTTATGAAATGATGTGATGACATGTGTTGTTTTTGTACCTATGGTTTGGTAGGTGTTTGGTTCATGCATTGCCATTTGGAGCTCCACACAGGTTGGGGATTGAAAACGGCTTTTCTTGTGGAAGATGGACCGGGACAAGATCAATCTGTTATGCCTCCACCGAAGGACCTTCCAGCATGCTAGACATGAATGAATTTGTTAACAACCTTGAATTGTGTTATATGGAATCAACGGTGTTTTATTCAACACTTATTATCTGTTAATACTTCCTGCTAAAGATGCAGAGAGTTTCAATTAAGAGTTAACAAATGGAAGCAAAGTTTGGAGCATGTACAAAATTTATTGACCTGATTTACATAAAACTTGCATTGATCATAAAGTATATATCCTATACTAGTATTCTCTTTTACCACGAATTTGTTAAAGTTGGTGCAGTTTATATTATTGTCATTTCTTTCACCAAAAGACGGAACGGATACCTTCAATTAGTAGAACTTCGAAAGCAAGATAAATATTGGGTTGCTAGCTAGTTTCTTTGAAACTCAACTATCTATGTTCATGAAGTTTAATTGAAGCTTCAGACTTTAAATTTAAAATCTTTAATACAGATATAATGCTCTAGATCGAAAATGAAGATAATAAAATGCTAGCTGGACATTTACAGTTCAAAGTTTAAACGCTCCCATGATTCTATAGGTAAATTATATTCGTGCATGCATACGTCAAATATGTTCACAGGTTGTTCACAAATATTTGAGACGAGACTTCGCAGCTGCCACATGCACCAAGTAAAGTTTAGTCATATCATGGCTGATGTGATTCTCTTCCTATTATACTTCTAAGAGGATGACCATCTTCACCAAAGTAGTTTTTCGATTCCTATAAACTTTTACGTCATCTTTTTTTGGTTGTCATTTGCTAGCTTTCGTATTATTCGTTTCTCAGCAAAGGCTTCCTGTCATATTCCTGATCTCATCGAAGTTTGGACTATTGTATTTGTATTTGTAATAGCCAACAAGAGAAAATCAGGCCATAGTTTTTGGATGCTCTTATAACATTTTTTTTTTACATTACCCCTAATTCACTTATAGTAAAAAGTCTAGAGATATTTTTACTAGTCACATTAATATAGTATAGGAAAAATATAATTGAATTTATTTTACCTTTATTTTAAAATAAAATACTTGTAACCTTTAGTAAAATGTGAAAGTACTAGCATATATATATATATATATATATATATAGTTCTTTCCTTTTGTTTTTTATTTTAATTAATGCAAACATTATTTTTTTAACGGTTCCTAAGACCCTAGTAACAAGGAAATTAATCAACTTTTTCTTTGACTCAACGAATTCGGTAAGAAAACAAAGGCATGTGCTAGGGAAAGCTTTAGTGCATAAAACGCTTGAACTCCATGCCCACTTGTTAGCTAAAAATTATACAAGATTTTTAAAGAGTTATCAATCAAAATAATAAGTTGGTGGAAAACATAAACAGCTAGCAAACGAGCTAAGTTGGTGGAGCTCGCTCGACCGTTCAACAGCATTTTCCAAACATTAACAAAAACAAATCAACAAGCTGTAGGTTGATAGCCTCTTATTTAAACTATATATGATCACCTTTCATAAAAAAAGAAAACCCATATATTATCATACTGGCTTCAGAAGTTTAATAGTACAGGTTAATTATTTAACATTAAACGAAACTATGCAAAATTTAGTTCACTTTAATGTTGTAAGCAGTCGTTCACTCAGTCTTGAACCACATAATTAAATTCGTGATATATATTAAATGCACTACAATGCATATATATGTAAAAGTATGCATTACACTATTAAAGTGCTCGGAAGAAATTGAGAATTTTTATAGTTAAGATACATAATATTTTACTGCTATAAATTGTAATTAATAAATGCATTTATATAATCTACGTATGTACAATGCATTTTGCTGATTTGCTGCTTTTCTCCTTTTATTTCCTCTCTCCTTCTCCATCATAAGAGAAATCATTATATGGTCTAGATCGATTATCATAATCTTGAATCAATGTAATAATTTCTCCCCTTTTAAGCCTACTATATGAAGTTTCGTTTGAAACCAATAAAATGTTTTGAGCCTTGGTAGCTGAAGCATAAAGCCACACATCACTTGCCTCCAAAAACATTTTTTCTCATACCTCCTGAGATGTATAAATATACTTAAGAAAGAAAGAGATAAGACGAGAAAAAAAAGTGACGAATAAAACGGATGATTAATGGAAAAGTGAAAGAAATATAAAGATATAAATAAAGGTCTAAGAGATTGATGTAAGATAAAAATTCTGGGTTGCTACTCATATGGTCAAAATCTTGATTTGGTATAGCCCCGGCCTGTATTTTTTTTTTATTCATGGGAAAAACAAGCAACAAAATATACCTACTTTCCTGTACAATATTTAGTTGCAAATTTCATAAGCAGTTTAAATTTTTTGAGAAGTTCATATTATTTCATTTCTAATTTAGTTCAAATCAAATAAACTATTTTTAATTATTCAAAACATAGTGGTAGTACCGTGACCTTCAAAACTCATCCACTGCTTCCAAAGCTTCTCAAACAGCCTTGCGGGTTCAATATTCTTCTAAGGTTGACAATGCACCTACAGGAACAAAAAAAGCGTGTCGTGTTCAAGAAATCGAGTTAATTATTAATGAAGCAGAAGATAAACTGATACAGTCCACGACTCCACGGACGTTACATATCTTTTCTTAAAAGTTGCTACATCTTAAAATTTTCTTAAAGTTGCTACAGTTGGTAAATATAAATAATTAAAAAAACATGTCTAGTAAATTTTTTACCCTTAGGCCTTGCTATTACTTCTCCTTAACGATAAAGCCTGTAGCCAGAGTATATTAAGGTGGGTTAATAGGTTAGATTTCATGTACCTCTCATTTTCAGTTCCAATTTTGAAAACGTGTAGTATAAACAATTATAACATCTCTAAATATTGTTCACTCCTTAGAAACTCAGCCTCTAATTAAGGAACCCAACCCAAGAAGGCCTTTACAATTTCTGTCACGTTTCGCTTACAAGCTTTTACGCACAGCTCATTAAAACTGAAAAGTACTACCTAATCAGCCTATGGTGTTTAATTTCAATTCTTCATGCAACAAACTGATAGCTCACCTTACCTTCTCCCCATTCATATAAATACTTGAACATATGCACCACTACTTGCATCCATACAAGCCAAGATATCAAATAGAACTTCGACATCAAAGATACAATGGCAAGCTTGGTGTGTTCCGTGTCTGTCTTAACGTTTCTCTTCTTCATCTTTGTTGGCTTAATGTCTTCTTCATCTGAAGCTGCCATAAAGAAATACCAGTTTGATGTGAGTTAAAGAGTTATATTGATATCAAAATCAACATGCTTATGCAAAACTCCCTTGACAGCATTTTGTGTTTTCTACAGATTCAAATGACGAATGTGAGTAGACTATGCCATGCAAAGCCTATTGTAACAGTAAATGGGAGGTTCCCAGGGCCAACTATATATGTTAGGGAAGGAGATAGAGTGATGATCAACGTCACCAATCATGTACAGTACAACATATCGATTCACTGGTAGGTCAATTTTGCAATATCAGAAACATAGGTGAAGCTTTTGATACTAACATGTATATGTATACGTTAATTTCTCTTACAACAACCATATTGCTTATTGTAGGCATGGACTTAAACAATATCGTAACGGTTGGATGGATGGACCAGCTTATATCACACAGTGTCCAATACAGACAGGAGGCAGTTATACTTATGATTTCAATGTTACTGAGCAGAGAGGAACACTATGGTGGCATGCACACATTCTTTGGCTGAGGGCCACTGTGTATGGTGCAATAGTAATTATGCCTAAAGCTGGAAAACCATTTCCTTTCCCACAGCCAGCCATAGAATTTGAAATTCTCCTAGGTCAGTTGGAATTTCAAGTATATAATCTTAATATTTGGAAGGATAAAACGGTAAGAAATTTGCTATAACTAATTTTTTGTGCATGCAATAGGTGAATGGTGGAACAACGACGTGGAAGAGATTGAAAATCAAGGGAACAAAATGGGGCTACCACCAAATATGTCAGATGCACATACGATCAATGGGAAGCCAGGACCACTATTCCCATGTTCTGAGAAGCGTAAGGAAATACTACATTTAGCTCTTGGTTGTGGTTTAGAAAGAATGAAATCTTTGTATTAACTGCAACTTTGTTTCAATTTTTAGACACATTTGCAATGGAGGTAGAACAAGGGAAGACTTACCTTCTGAGAATCATCAATGCTGCCCTGAATGACGAACTTTTCTTTGCCATTGCCGGTCACACTTTGACAGTAGTAGAAGTTGATGCTGTTTATACAAAACCATTCACCACTCAGGCTATACTAATTGCACCTGGTCAAACCACAAACGTTCTGGTCCAAGCCAACCAAGTTGCTGGTAGATACTTCATGGCCACCAAGGCTTTTATGGATGCTCCAATCCCAGTTGACAACAAAACTGCCACAGCTATACTCCAATACAAAGGCATCCCAAACACTGTCCTCCCCGTCCTTCCACAGTTGCCGGCTAGCAACGACACACATTTTGCTTTGAGTTACAACAAGAAATTAAGGAGCCTAAACTCTGCTCAATACCCTGCTAATGTTCCTCTCAAAGTTGATAGAAACCTCTTCTACACTATTGGTTTAGGCCAGAATTCTTGCCCCACATGCCTCAATGGAACACGGCTCGTTGCTTCATTAAACAATGTAACTTTTGTGATGCCCCAAACTGCACTTCTCCAAGCTCACTACTTCAGTATCAAGGGGGTTTTCAGGACTGATTTTCCTGACCGCCCTCCATCCTCTTTCAACTTTACTGGTGCGCCCCTAACTGCCAATCTTGCCACTTTAACTGGCACTAGAGTTAGCAAGATTGCTTTCAATTCCACAGTGGAGCTAGTTTTGCAGGACACCAATCTCCTCTCTGTTGAGTCACATCCATTCCATCTTCATGGCTATAACTTTTTTGTTGTTGGAACCGGGGTTGGTAACTTTGATCCTGCTAAAGACCCTGCTAAGTACAACTTGGTAGATCCTATTGAGAGGAACACAGTTGGGGTTCCTACCGGTGGTTGGACTGCAATTCGTTTTCGGGCAGATAATCCAGGTATGTCTCGTGAGAGTTGTCCTAGATTTTTTTAATGTTTAACTCTACGTGATCTAAGCATTGCCCAATTTTTTTCCTGATATTTAACGGCTATATTATGTATGCTATAAACTATAATGCCATGTTGTTATTGTAGGTGTTTGGTTTATGCATTGTCATTTGGAGGTGCATACTGGTTGGGGGTTGAAAACGGCTTTTGTTGTGGAAAATGGACAAGGACAAGATCAATCTGTTCTGCCTCCACCAAAGGACCTTCCGACTTGCTAGTCATCCATGAAAATATGGTCGAAGAGAATTTGATTTAAACACCTTTCAATGTTTTTTCTGTGTCTATCTGCTCAACCTTTCAATTTGATTTAAACACCTTTCATTGCTCAACCTTCCTGTGAAAGTTGCAGAAGTTTTTAATTGTGATATAAAACGAGCAGAAACAATTGTAAACTAAAGAGTGATTTCATTCAGGAATTCTTGTATTTAAATTTCACAAATAAGATAATTGATTCGTTCTATTTTGTTACTTCCGTGAGCATTGATTTTTCATTTCTCATATATCTCTTAAAATTCCCTTCAGCTATTTGCACTAAATGTCTGAAAAACACATCACCGTCTACACAACTAAAAACCAAAGACCCCTATTAATCTAGTAACAATCTTATTTCCCTCTTTATACATGATTTAACGCACATCATCGTACAGATCAAACTACTTATCAAGAAAACTAGGTGAGTTTCAAGTGTTTGCATGAAACTCCACGATTAAGTTTAAGCTTAGAAGTTAAATACATAGAAAACCTCCAAGAAAGAGAAAAAGTTGGAATGAGAGCGCTTAGATTTATTTATAGTCACTAGTCAGATAGACTCCACTCCACCACCAGCTTTAAGTTGAAGCTTAAGAGTCTCTTTTTCTGCTTTTCCTTTCCTTTTACCCCCAAAAGGAAGGTATTTATTTGTTGAAGCGAAATCAGCCAGCAACTAGGACCAGATTATGATCAAACCCTGACACGGCCTGTAAAATTTGAAATCCCTCAAAGGAATCAACGCAAAATGGCTCCAGTTGGTCAGCAGAACTTCCTAACCCAAGTCTACCACTTCTACCAGAGCCCCAGACCCACAATTCTCCTTTGGACGTGAGAGCAAGGGAATGTGCACGCCCTGCCGAAACCGAGACAGGGTTTTCCCCATCCAATGCATCAATCAAAGAGGGGACTTTCCCATCCCCGGGCCTCCCAAGCTGAGAACTCAGGTTCCATCCCCATGTAGCAATGTTTGTAGTCCCCACACTAACATCTGATTCACCGAGCTCGCATATTGCCAATGAATGTCCGAGCCCTGCTGCTATAAATACGGGACTGAAGCTCATTTCAACGGGGAAAATTCCCAAATCTGTTTTAGCTCGCCCCAACTGGCCATACACGTTACTCCCACAGCTCAAGAGCACACCATCACCTGATATAGCATATAGTGAAAAACTTAGGTTTTGAAAACGCATGCATACATCTTAATGATCTTATAACTTGCTACAGGAATTGAATCAAGTGTTGGGTGCTTGTGTGTGTTACTTACGGCAAAGAATCAGAGAGTGATCAAGGCCACACGCAATGTCCAGAACATGAACACCTTGTAATTCTTCGACCAAGCGAGGTTCCCATACTATTGGCATGCTATTCTCCTGTTCCATTCCTTGCAAGACTCTCTTTTCAGCAGCTTCGAGGTCCGAACTCGAGAGCTTGGAGTTATTTGGAGACTCGGATTCCAACGAAGATGTCTGGAAGTGATTATTCCCCATTTTTCCTATCCTACCGTCCGCTGAATAGCCCCATCCAAACAACTTGCCATCCGCAGTACGAGCAAGAGCATGCCCCCATCCAAACGCGACCTAAACAAACAAGTTAAGTTAGTTACCAAATGTGAGTGTGAGTGTGAGTGTGAGTCTGAGTATGATAACAAGGGAGTTTAGTACCTTAGCTACGTTTTCTCCAGAAAGTGCTTCAAGTTTAGTAGGCACAACAGACTCGGTGAGATTTTGACCAAGACCAAGTTGACCGCGTTTGGATTTCCCCCAGACCCACACGGAACCATCATCCCCAAGGGCAGCGGAAACAACGCCCGAAGCAAAAGCACCGCACACGTTCACATTCTCTAATCCCTTGACTCTTTCTGGCTCATGCCATGATTCTCTAGAGGATGGGCCGCGGGCAAGTTGGGCCTCATTGTTTCTGCCCCAGGCCCAGAGGTGGCCATGGGAAGTGAGGGCGAGGGAGTGGTAGTGTCCGGCGTGAACACTGACGATGTCGGAAGGAAGAGCAGGAACAGGTGTGGGCTCGTATGCGTCGAGTCCCACACCTACTGGGGATCCAACGGCACCCTGGCTGCCATCTCCGAAACACATCACGGTGCTCATCCATCTCAAGTGGACCCCACTAACCGCTTTCGATTTAAGCTTCCTCACCAACTCCTCTGATCGCCACATTACTTTCTTTTCGCATCGCTTGTCCGTGTGAGATTTCCACTGGATTTTTCTATTCCTATTGTGGGCTCATGGGCTCAATATGTTTGGGCCCAATCAATTTTGATCCATTTGAGCGGAAGGAATATCCGAATTTCCGCGTGTCAAACAATTATAAATAAGAGGTAGTAAACTAAAGTGATAATAATATTGGTGGCGATGGCTTCCATGGCATTCGGTGTCAACACTGCGACATTTCCGAATCTCAACAGGTTACTCACTCGAACTCAAACTCAATATTTGAATTTATCATTAAACATGTTATCTAAATTCGATTCATTGGTGATTTATTTTCATTATTAAATTTTGCAGGTGTCGTGGAATGGCATATGCAAGTTTGAGCAACAAAGCAAGTACTACATCTTTGGGAGTGCGACTTACGGAGGGAGAGGGGAATTTGCCCAAGCTTGTGCTCACTTCCCCGGCCGGTAGGTGCGTTATTTGCTATAAAGCTATTTTTCCCTTAACAATCACAACCACAACCATATAATCCCCGTACGTTGATTGATTGAATATGTGGGTGTGCAGTGAGGCTGAGATATACCTGTTTGGAGGTTGCATTACTTCTTGGAAAGTTCCCAGTGGTAAGGACCTCCTCTTTGTTCGCCCTGACGCTGTTTTCAATGGGAAGAAACCGATAAGGTTATCTTCTTCTCTTCTCTTTACTTCATATCTTTAATCTTTAATTACTCTTTTAAGTCTCTCCACCTATGCTTTTTCCATCCACTATGCAAACCATATAGTAGTTTCAATTCCTTTTTACATTGTAATTTACCAATTTTGGATCCTCCAGACACTGATTCATTTTATATTTTTGGGCAGTGGTGGTGTTCCGCATTGTTTTCCACAGTTTGGTCCTGGTCCAATTCAGCAGGTATGTGTGCACCTTTAATCAACGCTATTTTTTTTGCACTTTAGCTTGTTCTTTTTTCCCGTATATTTTACTTTTTTATGTTACATCTGCTGAATTAAAATACAAAAATCTGAGTCAACATCAACATCAACATTCAACAGTACCTTTAACTCAAGTTAATTGGGGTCAATGGTAGATGAACTCAATGATAGAACTTGCTTCTCTTCAGTGAAATCATGAGTGGTGTGATGACTTCATTATGCTGACCTTCTTTTCCATTGTATGCTAATGCTTTCTTTTTTAAAACATTTGCTTGGTTGAGTATTCAACAGCATGGGTTTGCACGGAATGTGGATTGGACTGTTGTTGATTCTGAAAACACAGAAGGAAATCCTGTTGTAACCCTGGAGCTGAAGGATGGTCCTTATAGTCGTGCTATGTGGGATTTCAGCTTCCATGCTTTATTCAAGGTCAAGGGCTTATTTTCTTCAACCACAATTCATCTCTGTAACAGTACAAATTTAACTTTCTCCAAAATGAGGTGATGCACTTTACGATATAGAATATGGAGTGTAATTATAACCATTAATTGGAAAATAAACAGTTGAGATTGTAATTTCATAGTTTGTTATACATATATGTGTATTTCATTATAATCTCAACTGTTCATTTTTGAATCAATGACTACAATTGCACTTTTTTTTAACTATAAAAGAGCCAAATCTACAATACTACTTGTACTCATGCTTCTTGTGTTCTACAACCTAATGATGATGCAATTGCATGCTTCCTTCTTTGCAGGTCACACTAAATGCTAAAAGTCTAGTGACTGAGTTAACAGTTAAAAATACAGACAATAAAGCATTCTCATTTAGTACCGCCTTGCACACATATTTTCGAGTAAGTGATAAGGGTCATAATTTTGAATAATCACCATGGCATAACCAAAATGATGTTTTCTATTTGTGCTTAAATGTTGTTTTAACATTTTGTATTGGGTTTACTGGAGATCTGAACTGAAATTAAGCATCCAATCCTTTAACAAACATTTATCTTCCAATAGTTATTTGAATCAATTTAGAATTATTCTATTACACAGTTTTTTAACTCAATTTCATGGCATATACTTACTGCTTAAACATGTAGAAGTAATCATTTTAGGGTTGTCTTGCAGGCTTCTGCAAGTAATGCATCAGTAAAGGGGTTGAAAGGTTGCAAAACTCTGAACAAAGATCCAGATCCTAAAAATCCAGTGGAGGGTAAGGAAGAAAGGTATGTATATGATACTTTTTTTGTCTGGGGACTCTTAAGTGGAAATAAAACAATAACTACTTGTACTGGTAAAAGAAAATGGTAATACTGAAGTTTGCTTTCCCTTAGTCCAGGGGTTGGATAACAAGCTAACTATTGAGTATTTCGAATGATCTCGCCCTTGCCAGACGTATGTTGACATGCATTTTCTTGTGCATACCCTTTGTTTTTTATATATGTTAACTATTACTTAAAATCCATCTTTATTCATTTTACCTGAATTTTAACAAGAATTCTGAAATGTTACATTCATTTAGTGGCCAATACATGTTCCCATTTCTTTTGGTTTTCATTTCTTCCTCATTCTTCATCTTTATCTAATGCACAAGTATACTTTGACTCAATCTAATTCATGTAAAATCAAAGTTTCATTGAATAGTGTAGAATCATATCCTGACATTGAGTTTCTTAATTTAGCTTAATATACAGTAATCGTCATAATGCAGGGATGTTGTCACTTTCCCTGGATTTGTAGATTGTGTTTATCTTGATGCTTCCAGTGAGTTGCAACTTGACAATGGTTTGGGTGATCTGATATCTATCAAGAACACAAAGTATGTAATTTTAAACTTCTATTAATTATTTGGTTTTCCCAAGTCACTTGCTTATACTTCCTTTGCCTCTTACCTTTGTAGTTGGTCAGATGCTGTGTTGTGGAATCCTTACCTTCAAATGGAAGCATGCTACAAAGATTTTGTTTGCGTTGAAAATGCTAAGGTAATGACTTTACAAAACATTCTAGAAAGGGATCAAATATATACTCTACTTGGCTGTGCATTTTTCGTGACTACAATATTAGCATGGAGGCTATTGAATTTTAGACATGAGTGGTTTTCGAACATATTTCTGAACATTCTGCAGTAATGCAGTATTCTTATTTTTGAAATAATTTTTAAAGCAATCTCTATTGATTCTTTTAAATTTTCAGATTGGAAGTGTCCAGCTAGAGCCAGAACAAACTTGGACAGCTGTGCAGCACCTTAGCATAGCTTGAACTGTAAATGTGCTTCTACATCAGCGATTATTTTTGTCTTATTTGATACCCCAACATATATGTACCTTCTGTATTAATAATTTGCTATGCCACTACTAGTGGCAAGGGAGGGATAGTGTACAAGAGGTAAACCTCATTTAAACCTCATTATATTCGTAACATTATTGTAACAACAAAAAAAAATTACGAGACTGTTTCTAGATTCAAACATATGACCAACAAGTTACCAAGTCATAACTTTACTGTTGTGTAAGGACTTGTGCAAAAAGAATAATAATTTTCTTTTCTTTCTTTTTCTTTTATATTCTCAAATGCTAGAAAACTATATTTTTCTCATTTTGGTTTCTCCCAAGAGGCAGCGAAAAACCATTATTCTATCTTCCCTCTTTCACTGGATTCATTTTCATTCTCCTCTGTATTTTCTCCTTAACATATCTGTTTGCAAGAAGATTTGGCATGTTATATATCTCTTGGATATGTGGGTGCCCAGCAAAGAGCTCGTGGACAACCCCATTCAGGGTGATGCTACTGCATCCTGAATAATTTAGCAGTCCCCTATGTTTGATCTGGCTTCTCACTCCGGCCACTTGGTTCCATTCTCCAGAGGCAGCATAAATGCTTGCCAAATGAATATACCGACCACTATGATCGGGGTCCAATTCAATCAGAATTTTGCCAATCTCTTTACCAAGCTCAAATTATTTGTGCAGTTGGCAAGCATTGAGCAGTGCTCCCCATATTGCTGCATTCGGCTTGACGGGTATGGACTCTACGAACTCCCTTGCGTCTTTCAACAACCCTGCGCGGCCCATAAGGTCCACCATGCATCCATAATGTTCCATAGAAGGTTTAATATTATAAACAGAGCTCATGCTCTCAAACAGGGACTTCCCTTCTTTAGTTAGTCCTGCATGACTACATACAGTCAGAATTGCAGTGAAAGTGACGGAGTTTGGCTTAATTCCTGCTTTCTGCATTTGGGTAAACCAATCTAAAGCTTCTCTACCCTTTCCATTGATTGCAAAGCCACCAATTATTGCCGTCCAAGCACAGACGCATTTCTTCTCCAACTTAATGAACACTAGTAGGGCCTTTTCCATTTCACCACATTTAATATACATGTCTGTAAGAACACAACCCAAAACTGGATCTATTTTTATTTCGGTTTTTTCAATATAGGTGTGAATCCACTCGCCTTGCTCCAATGCACCAAGGCCGGCACATGCTGAAAGAGAACAACTCAGGGTTATACTATCAGGTTTGATGTCTGCAACTAGCATTTGCTGTAGAAGAGACAGGGCTTCTTTGTGCATGCCTGTCCTAACAAAGCCAACGATCATGGTTCTTCAAGAGATGACATTCTTCTCCGGCATTGCTTGAAAAATCTTGTAGGCCATGTCTACATTTCCAAATTTTATGTACCCATCAATCATTGTGTTCCAAGAAACAATATCTCGCGTGGGAAGCTGATTGAATAGGACATGTGCACATTGGATGTTGCCTGAAATTGCATAAACGCGAAGGAGAGAGTTTGTGGCATAGACCTCCAAACCAAAACCCCTTTTGATAATGTGAGCGTGGATTTGCTGGGTTTCTTCAAAGGCTGAGAGAGCAGAACATGCTTTGAGAAGGAAAGGGAAAGTGTAAGAATTGTGAGGTACTGAGTTGTTAAGCATTTGATGGTACAAAATCAGGGCCGCTTTTGATTTGAGTATGCTCTAATCATGGTGTTCCATATGACAGTATTAGGTGAGCCTATGCTGTCGAAAACCATACGAGTCTAGGCTAAGTTACCCAACTCTATTCTTGCGTGCGAGGCCAAGAGCGTGCTTACTGTTAACTGGTTCCTGATGTTGCCTTTTTTCAACCATTGACCATGAATCTGCATCAGTTCTTTTACATTTGAACATCTCTCCTGCATATGGTCTGCTCTGTCTTTGGCGGAAGGAGCAGCATAGCCGCTGTTAAAAGTGCAAAGAAATCGAACTATCCTCAAAAGAGAAGTTGAAATAATATGGAGAAAGGAGTAGAAGACGTTGCTCAAAATTAGTGACTTTAATTTGTTCACAATAGTTTGGATAAGATATTTGTGGAGTAAATAGAACATCCTGTTTTATATAGAAAAAATTGAATGGACTTCCTTTCCTTTGGCTGTTTCCACGTACTTGGTGACATTTCAGTATTGACCAATTATTACGAGACAGATTTTAATGTTATAAGTGAAAAAAAGTAAATACAAGGCGCCGCAGTAAGAACTCACTGGAAGCACAGATGAAACAAACTAACTCAGCAAACTAAAGAGAGAGAAAAATTACTCGAATGTTACCAATCAATTGCATTCAGTAAACGAATCAATAAAACCAAATTCTATTCAGTAAATTGTAGTTCTAATGAACAAATTTGAATCAATTAACAAAACTTCCCCCAACAATCCAAAAACCATTGAACTGTTAAAGAGGAAATGAAAGTAGCTTTACAGTCTCGAAACTCTAAATCATTCCTTACAAATTGCTCCAGTCAAGAAGACAACATTGCAACGATGCATACGAGTAGTATAATCAGCCCCACAGCAAAAACCCAACACAACCACTTTCTGTTCTTCTTCTTCATCTGGTTGGCATTGTAAAGACTATTAGTCCCACCATGGATGAAGTTACCAGCATTAACCACATTATCCTCAATGTTATCCAACTCTTCTCCTTGTGTCTCAACCAGAATAGCCATATCAAGAAAAACCTGGTGAAGCTTATTCAAACTCCTCTGGATATCCGTCACTGCCTCATGCCTAACCTGAGTGCCCAAATCAGCATCCGTTTTTCCAGCCAAAAACTCAACTTTAAGACTCCCAGAAACCATCTTCTCCATGACCTCTTCAGTAGGAACCTCACCGGTCGCGGTATAGTACCTTCTCTTCAAATCTTCCTTGTGTTCAGATAGAATCTTGTCCCTCAAGGACTGAAAGTCATTCATCATGTCCCTAAGCTTGACCCTCAAACCATTTGTGACAGACATTCTGGTCCTGTCAATGGGGCTCCCTTCTTTGTAGGATTCTGACAGACTACGATTGTCTATGTTGGATTGGTCAAAAACATCGAGCATTGCCTTGATGATCCGTGCCTTGCGAAGCACGGCAACCATGTCTGACTCAATCCTGTCCCTTAGGCCGCGGAGAACTTTGGCACCGTGGGTGCACTTTGTCTCTTCATTCAGTTGCTGAAGATCAAATAAGAGATTGGTAATCTCTTCCATTTCAACCTTGATTGCTTCAACATCTTGGAAGAACTGAGAGAGGCTGCGGTCTTCCGTGGGGTTGAGTTTCCCTGCTTCAATGTCAAGATCGTCGTCTTCAAGGTCCTTCCGTGCCTGTTTCTTCAGTTCCACATAACTTAGGAACGACTTGGTCACCAAATCATTCATCTTTGCAAAAGTTCACAAAATCCCAACTGCAAAAAAAAACCAACAAAATAAGAAAACGGAGCACGCTTGTGGGTTTTTCAAGATAAAAAAATGAAGCATACCCTCTTGGACAAATTCAAGAAATGAGTCAATTTCTCAATGGACGCAAGTTTTTTGTCGTAAAAAAATGCTCCAAATGATCTGATGAAAGAAAAGAAACAGTCAGCCACCGCAAAATAACAAGGGAGGCAAGAGAAGAGAATCAAAGCATAAAAGAAAAGGAAAGAATGGAACATTAAAAATTGATTCTTTATTGTGCAACACGTAGAGAAACGTACGTGGTTCGAGAGAGGTTTTTGCATTACTTGAAAAAGAAAAGTAAAATTTGAAAAACTACCCATGCAGTTTCAGAGAGGCAAAAACTGCCCGTGCAGTTTCAGTGATAAAACTTTGAAAGAATAAGAATCATGAACAGCTTAATATCAGGGCCGTGGCTAGCACAAGACCAACAGGGCAATCCTCTCTCTTATGCCTCTTCTAAGTTATTGATTTTTCTATTATATATTTTTAAAATATTTTTAAATTATTAGATAATAATTTTTTCTTATATTATTTGTATTTAATTTATTATTAAAAATTTAGTAAAATTTCTTCGCTCTATAAATACTTAGTGGAGAGTGACACTTAGTGTCTCTAAACCTATTTTAACTAAAAAGAAAAAAAAATAGAAGTAAAAAAAGAAAAACTAACAACGTGACAGTAACTGTTAGTTATTAGGGGAGAAGTAATAAAAATTTAAAAATTGATAAAGGATAAAATGATCTAGTAAAATATATGCACCAAATGGAAGTATTTTCATTTAATCAAAAATAACTATATTAAATGATAATATTTTTAAGAATTATTATTTAGTAAGAATAAGAACATTTAAAGGAAATCTTTAACAAAATTATTTTTGAATATTTTTTGTTAATTTTTTCTCTTTCAATCTATCTTTTTTATTGATGCACAACGAAAAAGATAAATTGAAATAGAAAAATAATAATAAGTAATTTTATAACAATAGGGATATCCTCTTTTGTGTCCAGTTTTACTTGTCCGATTTTGTCCATAAATTAACCAAAAAATTATCAGCTACTATCTTTCCTCCAAGTGCTCATGTATAACTGCAACAACATAACAACGGAGAGTGCTGCAGATACGAGGAGTGAAAATTTTGTTTCCAAGTTTCCGCACACTATTAAAGATGTGGGTAACCGCACAATCATTCTCTGAATACAATATTTGAAACTGTACACTCCATTATTTGTATTGTTTTATCTAGTTCAACATTTTGTCTATTTTTTTCATCTCTCTCACTTGATCCTTTTATTCACTTCTTCATTTTTTTTTATTCTATTTCTATAATATCTAGAGACATTCTCACTATTTCTTTTTTTTCAATTCATAAAGGTTTTTCATGCTGAATTCTGGAATGAAGATCCTATGTAAGTATTATTGTAGCCATGTCAACATCTCCCTAATTTTGTTATTCTTTTTATTCTATAGTTCTATTGCATGTCATCAAGGTGCTTTAACATTATTGCAAATTGCTTGATTGGATAAAGAATTTTTTTTTCACCGTTTTTTCAAGATCAATCATGTAAATTACTATTTAATAATTACTATTTCTTAATTTTAAAATTCCAATCTACCTAGCTACTACTTTCTTGACTTTTCTAAATAAACCTTCATTATTTAAAATTTGTCATTGTTTTTTATTTTAAAGTTATAAACTACTCCCATCATTCTCTTTATTTATTTAAAACAAATGTTTTATTTGGTTTCTTTCTTTATTTGAATAATGTTGTTTTTCTTCCGATGCAACCTAACAATTAATGAGAATATTTCAAGGATCAATCACTCTTTAAGGATAAATAAAGTAAACTATGATATTTAAAAATATTTCTTTTTTCTAATTTAAAATTCCAAGTTACTCCACCACTCCCTTCTTGACAAACTACTATTTTTTTAATTTTAAAATTTCAAACTACCTCTCGACTCTCTAATTAGCATTTTTAAATAGAGCATATCAAGGTTTCTTCTATCATCCAGTGTTGTTTTTAAAAAGTATCACATTTCTTAGTTTTTTAGGTGTAGTCATCTATGTGATGAAGATGCACATGTATATTTTGTCTTCATAGAGATATATGCCTCCTTAAAATGCTGCTTGACCGAAATCAGCCACATTGTTGAGTGCAAGAAAAAAGTACAGATCATGTCACACGTGTGTTCTTCAACAAATCACATATATATCTTGTCTTCGTCGAAATATATGCTTCCTTAAAATGGTGCTTGACTGAAATCAGCCACATTGTTGAGTGCAAGAAAAAGGTACAGGTCATGTCACACGTGTGTTCTACAACACATCACATATAATCGAAATATATGCTTCCTTAAAATGGTGCTTGACCGAAATCAGCCACATTGTTGAGTGCAAGAAAAAGGTACAGGTCATGTCGCACGTGTGTTCTACAACACATCACATAAGGCAGAACAGAAGGAATGAATGTATTGTTCAAACTTATTTTATGTTTATAGGATAAATTTTACTCATTTCCATCCATGAGCTATAACTCATTCTCATTCACGTATGCGATAGAGCATTAAAGCAAGACAGTTTAATTATCATCGATCTTCTCTACACAATAGGTAAACTATTAGAGTTAAGCACTCTAACAATGTTGCACATTATTGTAACCTTCTGCCTTTTAATTGGAATACATTATATCTATTGCAGCAAAAGATAGGATGCTCATTGTAACCAAAATATGAATTGGATATTGTTATGACAATATTTTTTATGTTCATGTTTAATTTTAGTGTACACATCTAACAGATATACTCATATACAAGTATATGTAAACAACACAAAAAAAAGAAAAAAGAAAAATAATCCCAATACACCTTTACGATCCATTCATCATTGCAACAATCATGATTAATTTCACATTTATTTATTGATTCTAATATTTTTCATGTGAAATCATGCATATATTATTTTGTTAGAACACTCTCAGACTATGTTGCACATTATTGTAACCTTCTCCCTTTTAATTGAAATACATTATATCTATTGCGGCAAAAAATAGAATGCTCATTGCAACCGAAAAATGAATTGGATACTTTGTCATGACAATATTTTATGTTCATGTTTCAGTTTACACATCTAACAAATATACTCATACACAAGTGTATGTAGAAAATGCAAAAAAAAAAAAAAAAAAAAGAAATCTCAATGCACCTTTATGATCTATTCACCATTGCAACAATCATGATTGGTTTCTCATTTATTTATTGATTCTTATATATTTTCATGTGAAACGATGTATATATTATTGATTCTAATATTTTCTTCTTTTTGTTCTGTTTCTTTTCGTCAATTTAATCATATATTATTTATTCATTTAGAACATAAAAGAGATTTTCTTTTTCAACATTTATACAAACCAATATGAAATTACAAATAATTTAGTTATCTCAACAATTGAACAAAATAAACACACATTATAAGAAGAGATTCGAAAGATTATAAAAAAAAAAAATGACTCATTTTTCCTGCATCTTTGTATTTTAATAATTCTTTCACTTATAATGATTATTTTTATAACTTTTGTTTTATTGTTTTATTCCTCTTCATCTATTTATTTTAAACATTTATTAACACCTCTCAATTTCATTTTTTTATATAAAAAAACTCTCAATTTCTTTAATAATAAAATTCCAAACTACCCCGCTGCACACTACCAAATGAGACCACCGCAAACTATTCTCTGTTTATTTTTTATTAAACCGTTGTTTTTTTATATATATAAAAAAAAAAAAGAACTACCAATTTTTAAAATTTTTAAAGTTCAAACTACCTCACTTTTTTCTTCAGTTTTTAAACTTTCCAATATTTTTAAAATAATTGTTATGAATTTGATATTTACTAATTTCTTGACGAATAGTTTTTTCTTTCACCTTGTTAAAGATCAACAACATAGACTAAAAAAAACCAACGGAAACTAATATACTGTGGAAAAAGGAAAAAAGGTAACTTATCGCAAACTCCAATTACAATCCGGCGCCTTGCGAACTCCGCTGAAGCCTACAGACAAGTTTCAACCTTTGGCATTGTTTAAATAAAAGAAAATAAAAAATTGAAGAATAGAAGGGAGGAGAGAGAGACGGTGAGGAAGAGGCGGTGGCCATCGTGCAATCGGTCGAAGGTGCCACCGTTGACGACGGCTTCATAGGTGTTGGGCGGGGAGAGGTTGGGAACCACCATCAGCACGTGGTCATCGTCGTAGTGTGCTGAAATGGCTTTCGCACTAAGCAAGAAGTGGTAGCGATAGGTGTGAGATGAAAAGAGTATCAGATTCATTATATTGAACTGAACCAATGGTTGTTAGTGGTGCCTGTGTTGCTGCATCTAACCGTTTGCTTTACTGTGCTGTGGGGACACGCACAACCAAAGTGCGTGTTCAGATTAAGGTTTCATTAAATTTTCACGTTAAAATACATAAAAAAAAAAAAACAATTTTAAAAATGTCTTTTTTAATCTATGTTTGAGTTGTGTGCACATAAATGAGCAAAACGAATCCATCTCTATCTACCAAACATTATGTAGGAAAATTTTATGGTAGTTTTTGAAATATTAATTGCTAATTATTTTGCCTTTTTCCTGTAAATTCTTATTTAACTTTTTTATACTTAAATTTTTTATTTAATTCGTATTGTTAATAACATAATTTATTTTAATGTCTTGTATTTTATATTTTACTTACATTAAAGATTAAAATAAATGGTTCTTTATAATGTTAGGAATTAAATAACTTTAAAAATTAACCATTAATGTTTATAATTTCAAAACTTAATATAAAATTCACTCTAACCTTATCATTCTTCAGTTTTCAATAGTCAATATCACACAAACAAAATGTACACCAAAATGCTTAAATCATCTAAAATTAAAGAATAACATTATTTAGGGTCGCATTAATTTTTGTTTATAAAATCAAATTTTAAATGATTTATACTTTAGTATAATTAATGTTTTTAACAAATTTTCATTTTCTGAAGTTTAAAACTTATTGTATTCTCTTTATTGTTTCATGTTTACTTATCATGTATTTTAAAAATGTCAACTTAAAATGTAATTTGAATTTTAAATTAGACTTTTCAAAATGATGGAAGTAACATCAACAACACCTTTAATTCAAGTAAATTGGGATCAATGATAAATAAATCCAATGATAAATAAAAAAAAGAGACAAAAAAGAGAAAAGGAAAAGAAAAAAAAAAAGTAACATCTTTAAAAGAAATAACTTACGGAGACAAATAGATGTTCAGATCCAGGTACAAGTTGGTTTGTAATTGTCTTTATACTTCCCTTCACCAAACATGGATCCAATCGCTTCACCAAAAATATGAAAATTTTGTTTTGTCTTTCAAATTCGGCCGCATATTAGTTCAGGTACATTACATTGAAAATATGGACTATTATAATTTATTAACTTAGAAAACGAGTGACCAAAACGGGGCACGAGCAAAACAAGCAATTTCGTGAAACTCTTACTCTCACGTTATATAGACCAATCTGGTCATAGTAAGGTTATATAAGGAAATTATATATAAATTGAACATTTTTTTTTATAAATTGAAGTTAATTTATATATATATATAATCAATTTTTGAAGAAGTTAAATAAGAGTTTTGATAAAAATCAACTGCATAAATTGATTTTAATTTATGAGGAAATTTCAATTGTTTTTATTATTATATTTTCTTCTTTTATAAGTGTTTATCAGAAATATTATTTAAAAGAACCTAAGTTGATTTATTTGAGATTTATTTTTTTATTTTTAATTAATTTAATGTCAATAGATTTATATATTTTATGAAATTTGTATTTTCAACAATTATATATTAATAACAAATCTTATTGACTTAATATATAATATATTATAAAACATACTTTAATTTATATTTTATATTTCTTTGACTCTATCTATGATTTAGGATGTAGTTAGCGAAATTGATGATAAAGTAATTAAAAGTTGAAAAAAATGCTATAAACTGAAAGCTTAGAGTTGAAAGATAACAAACTAGTGTTGAAAAATGAAAGTGTTTGGTAAAAGTAATTATTTAACTAGTTGATAGAAAATGACAATTAATTATTTGACCGGAACTTGAATTAATAATTATACTTTTTAAATAATTAAAAACTTTCATATTCTAGTTTATTTTAAATTATTTATCATCTTAAAAATTAGGATAATATTTTTTTCATTTATAAATATCTTTAGTAAAGGAAATGTAATAATATAAATGAATTTCTATTATTGTACAGAAATTAGATTTAATGATATTATTGAATCCTTCTCAAGTTATTGAATCGATTTGCTTAAACTTTAAAAAGTGGTTTTTAAGAAGAAAAAAAAATCTTTTAAGAAACAGTTAGTAGTTGGTTTTTCAAAAAAAAAAAAAAAAAGGTAAAAAATTAATTTTTTTAAAAAAGTTTAGACAAGCACATAATATTTTTTTAAAAAAGTGCTTATTTTATTAAAAACCTTAAGCATACCCATTAGCAGTCTATTACCCCTTCAAAAGAAAAGGCAATCTATTACTCTCGGGAAGCAATGAATGTTGTGGTATTTTTGCTTTTTGGTAAAGTGTTTATTTAAAAAAAAAAACCAAAATACATTAAAATTAATTAAATAATTAAAAAACATTTTTAGTATAAATAAAATTTAAAAAACATTTCTTTTGAAAAAAACATTTTTCTCAACAATTTTTAATTTTTATTTAGCTTTCGGCATTTTTGGATCTACATCCACTTGAAACAAGCGAATGCTACTTCTTCGTTTTTTTATTAAAAAAAAATGGATGTGAAAATGATGAATAACTCACATAAGAGATGCTGAAACAAACATGCGGTTAGAAACTGAACTGCATCACCTGCAGCATATATTTATGTTTATTTTTACCAAAAACGTCTTTACTACCTATTTCACAAGCTTAAAAGTCATAAGCTTGGGAATCCAAAATAGAAAAGACTCCCTGAGAGCCCCAAAAATTCAAAAAGCCGTGTACAAAGAAAAAAAATCGTTTTAACTCTTGGTGGGTTTGTGGATATAATTATTTATGGAAAATGGATCACCTGCAGAAAACCATGTTCAAGTAGACAGCTTGATCAATCTAACAAGATTACCTATGGTCTCATCAGTTGGCTATGTTCAATTTCCGTTAGTCACTCGATCTTTGTAATAATCGTCAAAAGAATCATTCTAATGTGTAATTGGCAGTTGGCAAGTCAATAATATATTATGCCAATGGCTTGTATGTAATGTGTTGCCACTGTTCATTTCTCTCCTTGTACTTGTTATAATGAATCGCTATTCCGCTTGGAAAACTAAAGGAAGCAAATTTCATTCGGACTAATGCTATGCAAAAACTTAACATTTCAAAGGGCAACTTAAGACTTGTAAGTTGTCGGTTTGCTCGTGGCAAAACATTCGTTCAAAAATTCAGAAACCTGTGATAAGTATAGGTCCGGAAATGTCCTATAATGATCCACGTGGGGAGATAAGCCGAAGTTAAAGGACCTTACCGTCTTTCCCATCTTCCTCTGCTCCTCAATTAACGTTTCTATGGATTGATATGGAACTACTTTGTCAGCTGTACTATACAGGTAAAGCTGAGGACAAGGTTGGTGTTTCATGAGCACATTGACAATCCTTGTTAACCTCCTGTATTCAAGACACGAAAAATGTGCTTAGCAGTTACCACCTAACATAAACTTCTCCACAAGTACTTACAGGAAAAGAAAATAAGGGGGTAAAATGAATTGAGTTTCTTCTACAAACTAAAATTTAAGTAGATAAGTTGAGAGGAGTTAAATGAGAGAACTTCTATAAAATTTAAGTAGATAAGTTGATTTTAACTTATAGAAGTTTAATTCATTTTATCTTCTAATTTCTTTTCCTATGTATGAGCACCTATTGATAAACTTAGACGAGGCTGCAAACCATGCTGCAAGAATTATGAAGCAACATAAGATTGCTGGAGAGAACTTACTGGTTCACATCTGGCAACTGCAAAACAAATGAGAAGAACTTCTCTAATAGTGACAAGACCACAGATTCGATTGTCGAAGATTCCTTTTGTTCAACCTTCGGCAAGCTAACTTCTGTCTCCGATTTAAGCTTGCCTTCTACCTCGACCATGGGTCCTAAAGAGCTGCGCTTCTTCAATATAGCAGCAGAAAAACCGGCAGCCCAGACCTACAATATAATCGTATAGTTTCCCCATGTTGACAAAGAGAAAACAAGAGTCAGAGAACAATTTAATAATTCATGATCCGAGGAATTACCAGCAAAGAAGAATAACAACAAATCAAGGTAGTTTAACAAAAGAACTAAAAGCTATGTTTGGATATTTAGAGTGGAGTAAAATGGAATAAAACAAAATTATTTAGATAGTTTTATGATGATAGATGTTAGCAACACACACTAACAAATTCTCTTGAATGAACCCTTTGTTGTTATTGGCTGGAATTTTTATTGAAAATTATAAAATTTGATAGGTCTCATATCTTAATTAATGAAATTCTCTTGTGATTTTGTAATTTCCAATAAATTTTAACTAATAATAAAAAATGTGTTAGATGGAGTGTGATTAAGAGTATGTTTTTGGCACTCCTCTTTTTATGATAGATCAGTAACAAAAAAAAAACATTGGTTCCATCCTATAGCCCTCAAATTACATGGGAAGAAAAAGATGATTATTGTGGAATGGAATGGAATGCATTCCATCCTCTGCTTAACAATTCAAATAATAAAACTTAGGGTTAAATATGTTTTCTTATCTGGAAAATAGTTTGTTTTCAGATTATTACCTCAAATTCACTTTTGATCAACTATGTACCTGAAAAAAAATTATGTTTCAACGTAATACTTGCCGTTAGTCTCATTATGTTAAGTGATGACATGATAGACAAAGTGTCACATCATGAAGCCTAATCACTGACACGTACCCAAATTTTTCATGTCATCAACGCCTAATCACTCCCTCTTTTCCTTTTCCTTCCTCGTCTCCCTCCTCTCCTTCTCCCTCACCCACTTCTTCTCCCTATTCTTACCATATTCCGAAGACCCCTTCCTCCACCACAAACCCAAACTACCCCTTTCTCCGATAACCACCTCCCTGCTGCACCACCTTTCCTTCTCCGTCCTCTGCCACGCCACCAACTCCTCCACGTGCCTCGGCCACGGCAACTTTGGCCCCATCTTTGTCGACACCCTCGTAGACGCCCCTCGAAGCTCCTCATCACCACCATGCACTTTTCCTCCCACCCTCACTATCCTCACAGCCTTTCGGTGCCGTTGTGCATCACTGCATTCCGCGGCACTCCATTAATTCAGTAGAAGGTGAGGCTGAGGAGAAGAGGAAAGGAGCATGGCTAGGTGCTTGCGCATGGGAGGGCATGGAGGAATCGTGGCCCGTGACGCCGGCTAACGAAGTTAGGCAACAACTCCTGACTCGAGGTTGAGAATAGGATTCGATGGAAAACAGGATCAAGCTTAATTACTTTCCGATGTGATCAATTGTTGTACAGATGGGTGTTTATGAAAGTGGAGCTTTGGAAAAGATGGGCACTCGCCATGTGCTGCAACTCGATTTGTCGCAACAAGGGGAGAAGAAGATACCTCGATGAAACCCAATTAGGATGAGAAAAAAGGCCACTGCTCAAACTCTTTGATATGCGCTAGCTAGACAATCCCTTTACTTAATCTGATAATTGATCTCTTGCTACTAGATCTGCCCTTACGGATCTGTTGAATGGAGGATTGGAAAAAACAAACAATGCATATTTCATATATGGTGGTAAGGAGGGGATGGCCTCTCATCAGCAGCAGGAAGAATGAACTTGGAGGGTGAGAAGAAGGTGGAGGAGAAGGAGAGGGAGGAGACAAGGAAGTTTTTTTTTTTTTTTAAAAAAATATTAGTTAATGAAATTTAATAATTTGAATTTTAAAAAAAATAATAAATAACGACATGGCTTTAATTTGGGTACGTGTTAGTGATTAGGTTTAACAACGTAGCACTTATTCTGTCACGTCATCACTTAACAGAATGAGACTAACGACAGGTACTACGTTGAAACATAAAAAATTTTCAGGTGCGTAATTGTGAATTTGAGGTAGTAATATGAAAATGACATATTTTCAGTTATGAAAAACATATTTAAGCCTAAAACTTATAATCATTTCATTTCACCATGTTCTGTTCCATTCTATTCTTTTCCATCAATCCATGTATTCTATACTAATGCTGCTAGCGATGACCACACCATGTTCTGTTCCATTCTATTCTTTTCCATCAATCCATGTATTCTACACTAATGCTGCTAGCGATGACCTCCACGTTGTTTTATACACAGTAATACAATTCTCCTTCAAGCATAATGCTTCAGGGGAGACTAGAGAGTGAACAAGTTGACAACGTCTACAAAATTCAAGGGTAAAAAAAAAAAAAAAGTTTTGCCAACCAAAAAAGAACTGCAGTAAAAGCTGAGTTTCAAAATGCCACGTTCTGAAACAAAGTAACAAACATTCCATGTTGCATTGCATCCCCTATTTCAAGCAAACAATATAAAATTAGAATGTATTAGTAATTCAAAACCTGAGGATTGAAAGGTTCTCCTCCTCCCGAATCAACAATGCATCCTTTAATCTTCTCCATGAGCTCCTCACTTCCCAGCATTCGGGCAAGAATGTAACCATAACTACAAAAAAACAAAACAAAACATACATACA
Organism: Glycine tomentella; assembly: GCA_007407185.1. Classification (NCBI taxonomy): domain Eukaryota; kingdom Viridiplantae; phylum Streptophyta; class Magnoliopsida; order Fabales; family Fabaceae; genus Glycine; species Glycine tomentella. The sequence continues at coordinate 3,385,661 of PYAF01004289.1, read as the reverse complement.
TATCAAACATGAAATAGTAATTTTCAATCAAAACATGAGGAGGCTACAAGGTTGGCCCACTGGTCGGGGAAGAGTGAAGGAAGAAGGGAGGGGGAGAGGTCGCGGGACTGATATTTCTAGAAAAACTAACAAACTAACCGATATAAAGAAATGAGGAGGCTTTACGAAAGAGCAGAATCATATTAACGAATCCACATACACAAACCAACCCGTGTTGCTGAAAGTGTGAAAAACCAGGCAGCGTTCCCTCCCATCGTGTTCCTCGCGGGACACCCAAGAAACGAGGTGGTTGGCGAGGAGAGAGATTCGGGACTCGAGCACGTGGCCGAGGTCGAATCGAAGCAGCTCCTTGAAGTCGACGACGAAGGTGAGTGCGTTAATGCCGCGCGAGTTGTACCACTCGACGTACCTCTTGAGGTGCTTGGTCCTCGCCCCAAGCCACCCCAACAGCACCACCGTGGCGACGCGGTCTTTGCCTCCGTGGAGCGCGGTGTTTGGGGTTTCGGAAGCGGGGTTCCAAAGGAACGTGCCAGAACCAGCACCTTGGGAGTGAGAGAGACAGGGGTTGTTGTTGTTGGGAGTGTTGGTGGAAGAGGTGAGGGAGGAGAAGGGGAACCTGCGGGGATCCGAAATCGGAGGAATGGGTGGGCACGTGAGAGTGGCGGAGATGGAAGCGGCGCGTGGGAGGGAAAGGGAAGGGTGGGAGTGTGAGATGGTTTTGCAGAGAAAGTGGCGAGCCAAACCCAAAGTGGAGGGGCTCAACGACAACACCCTCATAGATACTGATGATGCAAGTGAAACACTACTCATTCGGAATTCAGATAACCAGATCCACTGCCAATTCTTTGTTTTCTTCGCCATTAAGGGTAATGTACCATTCATTTATTGGTTAGCTATAACATTAACATCATAATTAATTTCAGATAATCATAAACGTACACCTCAATCTCCAATTTTTCTCTCTATCTTTCTTATTACATCTTATACTTCCTCTTGAGATTAATTAATTAAGAAAGTTAATCACAATTAATTACACTACTTTTAATTAAAAATAATTTTTTTTATAATAACATTAAATAAATAAGATAAAATTAATTAAAATTTTATTATTTAAAAAAATATTTTTTATCATTATTTTCCTCTATTTTTTTTTTCTCTTTCCTTTCTCCACCCCATTTTAGAATGTACCTTTAACATTATTTATTAATTTCACATCCTCACTTTCTATTTTAACTATCACATTAACAAGTTTTATATATAGAATTTTGTGCAAACCACTTAAATTTTTAAAATGGTTTACACAGTTATCATTTTCAGTTTACATGCATTCTTGTGAGGGTGTTCATGTATTGAATTTGATCAAATATATAATCTAAAAATTTTACAAGTTGAATAGAATCAAATCTGTATATTTTTTTTCTTCTTAAAACTCATTCCAAATCAATTCATTTATAAATAGGTTATTTTTTTTGGAGGGTCAACTGATCTAAAAAAATTGTAAAAAAAATTCAAAACATTTTAGAAAAAAAGTAAAAATAAAAAACAAATAATAATACATAATGCACATGGTCATGTCCATGTTCACATTCTATATATTATATCCTAACGCTTGAAAATCCAACCAACACAGGAAAATTCTAACATTTAAACCTAATATATCATTCAATCAATTTGCAATATTATGTGACCCTTCATCCTATCCTTAGAATCTTTTTTAATCTTATACATGACATATATACTTAAAAAATAAATAAACTTTTTAATAAACTAAAATTAACTTTTACATTAAGTTAAATTGTAGAAATTCTTTCATCCTTTATAGAAGTTACATGAAAGAATTTGTATAAATTAACTTAAAAACTTAGTCAAATAGGGACCAAAAGAGGTTCAACATGACTTGTGGTTGTGGGTTAAGCTCACACAAATATGTGAAACACGCTGAATCAATTACAAGCCTTGTTTGATGGGTTAGGTGGCCAGCAAATAATTGAGGTACACTCTAGACTCATTTATCCTAAGTAAGTTAAAAAAAAAAAACAAATAAATTAACATGTCAGAATTTCCAATCGGAATTTACTAAAGAAGGGAAAAAAAGTTAAAATTTTATACATGAATTAAACTTTTAAACTCTAAAATTTTTTCTTATGAAATTATTGAAGTTGATTTAATTTACTCCCTATAAGTAAAAAATTTCTATTGTATGTTGATCTTAAACATTAAATGTAAGTAGATTTAATTGATTTCACTGTATTTAATAAAATTATGTTTAACATAAATTATGTTTAACAAAACTAGTTGATAAGTTAATTAGAAACTGAAAAATTAACTTATTAAATTATAAATATTTGACAAAATTAATTGTTGGAGTAATTGAAAAATATAAAATGAGATTTATATAATTAAATGATGCTAACTATTTTTTCTTAGTTAGAGTGAATGATTTTAATTTTATATTTGAGATTGGAGGGAAACTTTTTGGGAGACTTTACATGTCTCCTTTCATTTCTTAAAAAAACATTTGCAAACATTCATAATGAATAATTATTAAATGTTAATTTTATATTTTTAAGAAAATAACAAAAAAAAGGCAGGATCTTACATGATGGTTAAGTGGAAAAAAATATTGAGAATTGTTTGTGAACACAAGGTAAATTTTTTATTTTGTTATAGCTGCATCTATATTATTATTAATTGTTGAACTCTAAAGGAACAACAAGATAGATATGTTGGAGTAACAAAAATTAGAATGTTAAAATAGGTGTGTGAACATATAAGAAAGGACACGAAATGATTATACACAAGAAAATTAAATGTAGATAGAACACCTATGACAGAAAAGATATAGACTTCAAATCGGTTAAAAGTAATTTGAACACTTACATAGAAGAGCACGAGAAACATTAATCAAAAGTGTAGATTGGCTGATTTGTAGTCATGTGAAATGAAGGATATGGAGACAAAAAGATACTTTATAAGTTATCAAGCAAAACTTAATTCTTTTTAACAGTGTATTATATATATATATATATATATATATATATATATATATATACATAACTTCATATGATTCAAGTAACTGCCCTCACTTAGTGAGATATTTTTTTTTCTATTTCTTTCTTATTTAATGTGATTTAAACAATCTAAATGAATGTCAAAATATCTTCTACCTAATTTTGTTCCAGGTATATAACAAAAGTTTAGAATTTTGTATAATGCATGAGACGTTTGGGATTATTCTTTGCTTCATTTTAAGAATAATGAAAAGAAGAGAAGAATTAAGCAGTTTAAAAAAATAACACAGCCACACATATATATATTGTGTCTCTCTATGTGGAATTATCAGTTTTTAGGCAACATATTGGGACTGCCATTCAAAATGATAGGACTAGGAGTACTACTGCACCTCCCCAAATTGGAACTACCATTCAAAATGACACCTTACTTCCCTAAATTGGATTTGAAGTCTATACCTTTTGCTGAGAACCTGAAGTCTGAACTGCTAGGTGGCATAATTGCTCTTTTTATCGTTGGCCTTACTTATATTTACTATCGCATGAAAAAACCCAAAGGTATGCCACTAGCTACTTCTAGATTTTGTCTGTATCATTTTCAATTATATTCCGATTTCTCATTTGATCAATATCGAGATAAATCTTCTATCTGCTGCACCTTTAATATTTTGCATTAGTTGTGATCGTCCAAATAGTAAGGCCAATCCTGATACTAGTGGGGAGTGTAATGTTTGAAAGAGATGAGATAAAGCGTTATATTGGCAAAGCTTAAGGGAAATTCCAGCATTTACCTTGATACTTAAGATTTGGCACCTTACTATATTTATAGGCATTTCCTGGTTACTAAGAGTTGACAGATAACAGTGACTTTCTGGAAATGCTACTGGGCCGAGCCAGCATCTTCTTTATGGGTGTATTCTTTGGGCTATTTTATTATTAAGGAGGCGTTTGTTTGGCGCACTAAATTATTTTTCTGTGAATGACATTGCTGAGAGTATTATTCTTAACGCATGGACGGATTTACGTTGTGAATTACGAGAAAATTGTTCCCAATAAGAAAATTATTTTACTTGGACATTTTAAATAATTATTATTTTTTCCCATAAAAAAATAAATATCATTCTCATAAGATAATTTTTAAATACAAGAATATAAAAATAAATTAATACTAATTTTATCCACTTTATCGATTTAAATTGTAGAAACTTATATATTTTAAAATTTTTATTATAAAATTATGTATTTTGTAAAAGTTTATAATTTGTCAAATAAAAATATTATGAACTATTTTTTAGTTCTCATTAAAGAAATTTTCTGAATCCATCAACATATTTGTTAATTACTTAATTCATTGGAATATTTTAAAATTTATTTCAGCTAAAAATAAAAATATTAAAAAATCAAATAGAATAAAGACCTTACTTTTTCCTAACTAACCATAATCTTTTTTCTTAATTACATTTTTTTATATAGTGTTTAAATCCAAAATCTAACATAAGAAGAGAATGAAGTCTAATACTACTTGAACCAACCACTTGTTGATAAATAATACAATCACATACAATATAAACCAAGTTTATTTTACAAACAAGATTTTGCGTTGAAGGTAAACAAAACATCTTTTGTTATTCCCATGCACTGGTTGGCGGTTGCATTACCTCTCTTCTAAGCAAGCTCTAGTCAGGAACAGGGTATGGTTATTGGTTTTGTATTCAGGGAGCTCTGGTAGGTTAGGTTGGATTTAGGAATATTCTAGATATGCCGCCGGCTGGTCCTAACAACATTAGGTTAGGTTCCAAATGCGCAACCACCTTGTTTTTATATATGTATGACGAGTGGATGCTTTAAGAAGAAAAGTCGTGTCCAAATCAAACATACATAAATTTAATACTTCACTACTATCCGAATTTCCATGGATATCGCTTTATAAACTTGACTTTCTTGTGCAGAATTTCAGTTGTTAATAGATATAATTTTTATACTGATTTTTTTATAACGTTTAATAGCCTCTCTTTGTGTTTCCTTTAAGTCTATGAGAAGACTCATAGTAACCTTACAAGTTACAAGAACGGTAAGAAGAAAAAAAGAGAATGAAACAAGAGGTATCACAAAATTCAAATTTAGCTATTCAAAATTCATAATTCATGGTTACACTTTAAAAGTATTGTAGTTTTAAAAAAAAAGTCTTCTAAACTGATCTTCAGAAGATCATTTGCCAAACATAATTTCAGTTTTAACCTCTTTTTTTTTTTTAAAAAAATCAACTTTACTCGCTATGGTAATTTACGATGTTGTGATTTAATTTTTGTGAAGGGAAATAATTGGCGTTATTCTCTGCATAACCAAAGCAAAGTCATACTTGAACAGAGAAAATAAAATAAAATATTGCAACGCGAATCTCTCCCCCTTATCTACCCCTTATCTATGCATAGTTTGGAGTCTCCAAACAATGGGTAAATAGTTTTTTATTATTATTATTATTAAACGCCAACTAACTCAAGGAGTTCACGTCACAATCACGATAATAAAAAGTCAACAAAATCTCTTCAAAGTTTTTTTCTATTGCTGACTATTGACTGGGATCGAGAAACCTAGGCTTATATTTGGACATAAACTGGCCTACAAACATCAAGGAAATTCACCCCTTTACTAGTGATAGCCACAAACTCGCTGCTTAATTTGATTTGAACTTTGAAGTTTAGTTATTTTGTGCCATGGCAGCGAAGAGCAAAATCCTAGTCCTTGGAGGAACAGGATACATTGGAAAATTCATAGTTAAGGCAAGCGCAGAAGCAGGACACCCCACTTTTGCCTTAGTTAGAGAAAGCACCCTTTCTCATCCTGAAAAGTCTAAACTTATTGAGAGCTTCAAGACCTCCAAAGTTACTCTTCTTTATGTATGTGCCTTTAAATCACACTTCATTTTCCCCCTCAAAATAAAATAAAGTTTCTGTACTATTTAAAAAGTTCAATCCAACTTTTCTGACACCTCTCTCTGTATAATGTTGTAGGGTGATCTAACTGATCATGAAAGCCTTGTTAAGGCAATCAAGCAAGTTGATATTGTGATTTCTACACTAGGTGGACAACAGATTGATGATCAAGTGAAGCTCATAGCAGCTATAAAAGAAGCTGGAAACATCAAGGTACACGCACTAGTCTTCTATAACAAAATAATTAACTTAATCGATGTGCACAGTATTTCATTTTGTGAAATGTGCACACATATATTGGTGCATAGTAGGCACTTTTGGGTACTCTAGATGTGGCTTGGAGCATAATTAGACAAAAATTTCAGTTTTATTTAAGAATTTTTATCTTAATCTCAATTTTTTCATATTTATTTCTCACGCAACATAGCCAAGGAAAATCCAATTTCTTTTCTGCCGAGTTAAAATGGATGAACACTTGAATCAGACATATAAAGTTGTGTTTCTTTGACCATTAGAGGTTCCTCCCATCTGAATTTGGGCTTGATGTGGAGCGTCACAATGCAGTTGAGCCAGTGACTAGCTTTCTTGAGAAAAAAGTGAAAATCAGAAGGGCAATTGAAGCTGAAGGAATCCCATATACTTATATCTGTTCAAATGCCTTTGCTGGTTACTTCTTACCTACACTTGGACAACAAAATGTCACAGCTCCTCCCAGGGATAAGGTTGTCATTCTAGGAGATGGAAACGTCAAAGGTAACATACAGATACACTATGCCAAATTAATCTTTTCATAGTTTTTTTTTATACAAGTAAAAGATAATAGACATGCAGTTAAATTGTCTCAATAGTTCGTTTGAAATGTTTGTTTCAGCTGTTTATGTGAAGGAGGAAGACATTGGGACTTATACCATAAAAGCAGTGGATGACCCAAGAACCTTGAACAAAACTCTGTACGTGAGACCTCCTGCAAATGTTTTGACCTTCAACGAGCTGGTGTCGTTGTGGGAGAACAAGATTAGCAGTACCCTTGAGAAAGTCTACATTCCAGAAGATCAACTTCTTAAGTACATCCAGGGTCAGTGTGAATACTCATTTATGACTTTTCTGCCATCACAAATACAACTTATAAGAACTTTTGGTCTCTGTTTACATATAAATGCCACTAGTTTATAAAGGGTCGATCTTATTTGTCTTAGAGTTTATTAAAACCAACAAAAGTGTAAGATGCACGCTTATCTTTACTTCATATTGAAATTCAACTTTTTATTTTTATATAAAAAGGCAATAAGAATCAAATATATTTTACTTAATATTTAATTTGTTAAGTGAAGGCAACTAAATATTTTTCTATTTAATTAAACTGTAAATCATATTTACGTTTTGACTTTTTTTTTTAATCTCTGCAGAGTCTCCTTTCCCTGCTAATTTGATGTTGGCATTGGGCCACTCAATACATGTAAAGGGTGATTGTACAAACTATGAGATTGACCCTTCTTTCGGGGTGGAAGCTTCTAACCTTTATCCTGAGGTGAAATACACTACTGTCGACAACTATTTGAATGCGTTTGTCTGAAGTCCAGCGAATGCGTTATTATCAATAAACTGCTCCACTTAAGCTGATCAATAAAATCAGAGCATCTTGTTTACTGCTCAAGAATTTGTACCTTGCCCTTCATTATCGTTCGCTACTTCGCTTAGCTTGGAGCCGCTTGAAAGTTCTTCTAATATTAAAGTTCTATTACTATTTGTTTGTGGTGTGAATGTGATATTTGTAAGGTCCTTATCAAGTTGTTTACGGTTGAATTTGAATCAAATGTTAGACAAAAAAAATCCTTTATTTGATTTTTATGTTTTTTTTAAGAGATAACATGCACGAACATGTTAAAGTTACTTTGAACAAAAGAAAAAAGAAATTTATTATAAATAAATACAAATTGTTAAAGGACAAAAATTGACTGATATATATAATAGTATAACATCAACCAATTTACCTTGTTTTTTTATGTAACAATGTCATTGAATCGTGCACATTCATGCATGATAACAATAGATGCCTTGCCCCCCCCAACCCCCAACTTAGAAACCCTCATTTAATATTGTAAATGTGAATGACGGGTACAATGATTATAGAAAAAAAAGGACAAAATTAATTTTTGTCATTCTAATTTTTTAAATCTATAATTTTAGTTTCTATTTTTAATTATAATATTTGATCCTCTAATTTTATAAATTGATAATTTTTGTCTCTCTAGTATATTATTAATTAATAATTATGATTAATGTAGTTATTAAATTAATTATAAATTAAATAAAATATTAATCATTAAAACTTTAAGAAATATTATTAACTCAGATGTGATGTTATTGTCATTGAAGTTGTGTGTGACGGTAGAGGAGGTGAACGTGGTGTTTGCGGAGAAGAAAATGAACATAATATCATAAAGAATTAGCATTAATAATTTTTATTAATTTTTTAATAATTAATGATTTTAATTAATTTATAATTAATTTAATAAGTCTATTAATAAGAATTATTTGTTAAATAATTTATCAGGAAAATTAAAATTGTTAATTTATAAAATTAGGGGATCAAATGTTTCAATTAAAAATTAAAGAGACTAAAAAAATTAGGAGGACCAAAATTATAATTTAGCCAAAAAAAATTATTCAAATCATGTTTTACAAAGTATAAAAAGATGTGTTTATTTTTTGTCTAAATTATATATATGCAGTCTTAATTGGAGAAAATTTTATTTGAGTCAAAATTCAACAAAATATGATTATTATAGCAAGAAAGGTGTCTAGTTTGGCTCAATTGAATAGAATCACATAAAAATCACCCCTTTCTCATCAAAGCCAGAGACAGTGCGTAGTTTTGTTATTTTGTTCGATGACAGCCAAGAGCAGAATCCTAGTTCTTGGAGGAACAGGATACATTGGAAAATCCGTAGTTAAGGCAAGTGCAGAAGTAGGACATGGAATAAAGAAATGCCTGAGAGTTGGTTCGGTTTGGAATAAAGAAGATTAACTTTCAAAATCAAATCCAAAGTTTGATGAAATCTAATAAAAAAAAATTCCGATTTTCAATATGCAAAATATAGAACTTAATGAAAACCAAAAATCTTTGATGATCAGAGGTTCCTCCCATCTGAATTTGGGCTGGACGAGGACCGTCACAGTGCAGTTGTGCCAGTGAAAAGCTTATTCGACAAAAAAGTGAAAATCCGAAGGGCAATTGAAGCTGAAGGAATCCCATATACTTACATCAGTTCAAATGCCTTTGCTGGGTATTTCTTACCTAACCTGTTACAACAAAATGTCACAGCTCCTCCCCGTGATAAGGTTGTCATTCCAGGAGATGGAAACGTCAAAGATAACAAACAAACAAACAAACAATAAGCCAAATTCATCTTCTATATTAAAAGATAATAGACATCACATGCAGTTCAATATATTGCATCATGTTTTGCGTTTGAAAACTCACTGCTTAATTTGATTTGAACTTTGAAGTTTAGTTATTTTGTGCAATGGCAGCGAAGAGCAAAATCCTAGTCCTTGGAGGAACATGATACATTGGAAAATTCTTAGTTAAGGCAAGCGCAGAGGCTGGACACCCCACTTTTGCCTTAGAGAAAGCACCCTTTCTCATCCTGAAAAGTCTAAACTTATTGAGAGCTTCAAGACCTCTGGAGTTACTCTTCTTTATGTATGTGCCTTTCAATCACAATTTCTGTTTTTCTTTTCAAATAAATTACAGTAGTAACAGTACTATTTCAAAGTTCAATAATCCAATTTTTCTTATACCTCTATGATTTAATTTGTAGGATGATGTAAATGATCATGAAAGCCTGGTTAAGGCAATCAAGCAAGTTGATGTTGTAATATCTACACTAGGTGGACAGTAGATCGATGATCAAGTGAAGGTCATAGAAGTAATAAAAGAAGCTGGAAACATTAAGGCACGCACATGCATAATCCTTTCTTTACAAAATAATTAATTAAATAATGACTGTCCAGGGTACTTCATTTTGTGAAATGCACCCATATCCAAAAGATATAGTATATTGGTGCATGTTAGGTAAGTTTGGGTACTTATCAAAATAAGGCGACAAAAATATCATATTTGTTTCTTGTTTCTAAGTTTTATATAGAAGAAAACAGACAAAAAAAAAATACAAATATTTGAAATAAAAAAATATCTTGAAAATAAGGTGACAGTTTTCTAATCATTAGTAAGAAAAGAAAATGAAATAGAAAATATTTTCTCATAGTAAACTAACCTTAAGTTACCAATTCTAATTTATAATTTATATAGTGAGTACTAATTAGATCATTGCCTCTTCTCAAGTGACAATTTTTAGTTATACTTTAAGGTGGGTTTTTGCCTTACTCTGAGTTTTTCATTTTTGATTCATCCTTATTTCTGAGAGGTTCCTCCCAGAAGTGTTGAAAATGGTTCAAGTGTTAACACTTGAATTAGCCATATGAAGCGGTGTTTCTTTTATCACCGGAGGTTCCTGCCATCCGAAGTCATAGAGAAGAAAAACATTCAATTTTATATATCATTAAACAAAGTCAGTCAATGCAGATACAAATGAGCATAGCATGTTTTTCAAACAAGGGCTTCTTATTCAATAAACTTTACGCTCTAACGTATTTAAATTTTTCTGAAAGGAAAAAAAAAAGTATGTAAATCGGAATAAGTGTGTAATTATTTATAAATTGCTGATAAAAATCAGATAAATAAATTTGAATAAATGCGTAATTCTTTATTATTATGAACATGTGATATTAATAGTTACTTTTTATTGATAATTAAAATATTATTTTTAAGTAATTTAAGGGGATTAAATTTCTTCATTACTATATGTATATAATCGGTCTGTACGTTCCGACTGGTATTGTTTTAAACTAATTATCAAATGTTCGGTGTCTTATGTCAAGAAAAATGTATGAAATTCGTTAAATTAATTTATTTTGGATTTTGGAATAACGTTTTATATATTTGCTTTTACTTCCGATGAACAATCCATTGCACACAAATGAAGAATGTATTTAACCAATAAAAATTAATCAAATTAATAAGAATCAAATTCATATCTCATATAGATGTAAATCACTTAACATGAGGTTATTTGTAGTATTTGATTGTAGAGAATGAAAATTAAAAAAAAAAAACTAAGTAAAAAGAGAATAGAAAAAAATTGTTTGATTAGAGTAAAAGAGAGTAAAAGAATAAAATAATTTGGTAAGTAGAAAAAATATTAAATAAAAATGTATTATTATTTATTTTTGTTTAACGTGCACTTTTATTTTTTTTTCCCTCATTTAGCGGTGTAAGACTGTGCCATGAGACCCACTACTTTTTTAAAAAAAATCTCTCTTTCATACCTTCCAAATGCAAACAATTTTACACTTTCAAGTTTTTTTTTTTTTTTATCTCTTTTCACATTCATTCTTCTTAGTTTCATACGTTCCAAATGTTATCTTTAATTAGCGATCACAAATTCCAATCGTATTCAAATTTCTTAAATATTTCAAAATGGAGAAAATATTAAATTAAAGAGATGAATAAACAAATTTTATTACCTTTATCCAATTATTCTGAAAAGGTTCTACCGAAATTATAAATTATTCTAGCTCTGGATCACTGTACTCGCCCGGCACGATAGCCGATAATATTATTATTATTTATTGTAATATAAAATGGCGAACAAACAAGCTTCCATTGTTGAATCATGAATGTCTATCTTGGACTTTTTCATGTTTTAACAAATTGGTTGAAAACTTGCTATTAGAAGATTATATTGCTTTTATTTGGTTCAAAATGACTTATAACATAAAATTATTAAAATTTAAAAATATAAATCAATAATTTAAAATATAATATAATCCATATATGTCATTTATGCCGAATAACAAGAATCTGATAACATTTGAGTAGATTCATGGCATCAGTTCATTCTAACTAAGAAGAAAAATTAAACGACACAATAAAACAATAACGAACCCTAATATTCATCTTGTCCAAAGTTCAAACGTGCACTTGCCGTAAAAAAACAAAGATTTTTTTTGTTTGAATTTTGATAGAATAAATTTTAAAAGGTTAATATTATTCTGTCTAAAAAAAAAGTTTCATATTAAAATAATTGTTTTAAAAAATGTTGTTAAGAAAAAATAACTTATGTTTTGAAATAGTATTTTAAAAGTGGAATATTTAAAAATGACTTTTATTAAATGATTCACTTTTGAATATATTTTTTAGAAAAAAATAGTGAGTCTTACCCTAATTTTCCTTAAAATTATGTTACTTATATAAAAGTTATTTAATTAAGTGATTGGATTCAAGTGATTAATATGTTGAAGTTAAAATTTAATTTGATATAATCCAAACATTGATAGAATTAATTATTGATCAAATTTTATTTCTTTTATCCTGAATTAGTCATATAATCCAAATATTGATAGAATTAATTATTGACCAGATTTTATTTCTTTTATCCTGAATCAGTCATGACCTTTTTTTCCTAATGAATAAAAAGGTTAAAAATATCAGTTAAACTCACTGCATTTTTTTTCATTCTAAAAAATTTCCAAATAGCATCGTTTACTAGTATTATTAAACGAGGTTGTTAGGTTATACTAATATTTCACCTACCAAATAGCAAAGGAGTCAGAACGAGACTACACGATCGCCAACAAAAACAAAAATCATGACATAAGTTTGAGTTAGTTTAGCTGTCAAAAAAAAAAAAAAAAGTTTGAGTTAGTTTGTTTGACTGATCTAGTATGATGTATCTGTATCAGTAATTGTTGACTACTGGAAAACAAAACTTATGTCGTGAACAAAACTGTACAATAAAGCAAGCATTGAATTTTAATTAGGTATACTATACAAATAAAATGATTGATTTAAATGTAGAAAATCCATCTATTAAATAAATATGCTAACTCCCTAAAAAATGTTAATTTAGTAACTTTAGCATTTAATTATATTATTAAATTTAATTATATATTATGTTTAATTCAATTTAATAAATATACCATTTAATATTATTATGTAATAAGTACTGGAAAGATAAAAATTTGTAGCTCTTTCCAAGGGCACCGGAGGTAGTAGGTGACTTGGTGGAGCGACGAGTACTACCTTTTCAGAACAAAAAATAAATTATTAATAAAATATTTTTGTCTTCTTAAAACAAAAAAGAAAATATTCTAGTTTATTTATCTAGTTTCTTTATTTTTTCATATCTTTTTATTCAATAATAAAATTATTTTTTATTAATAAAAAATGTTCTATATTAATTTGCACATATTAAATATGTGAAAATTTAATTTTTCTTTAAAACATTTTTTTTGTTTTATCGAAACTATGGTTTCGCCCATAAGAAAAACAAGTTATGAATATTTTCAATAAGTTAGCTGATCTATTTTAATTATTAAAAAAAATGGAATTACTCCATAATATATTAAGCATTTGCTTACTATGCCTGGTAACTTTATTTTAAACAATTTAGGAAATATTTAACTCTTTTGAAAAAATAACATGACATTACCTCGAGGAAATCGTTAGATAAGGAATTTTTAATTCTTCAATTTTATAGTGACTAAACTGACTTTTAAGGATAAATCCTCGAGGGGTACATAATAAATCATAAATGTGTTAGAATATCATTCTTTTTAAAGGACCAATATCTTCTTGTTAACAAGTGAAATTACTTACTTCATACTTATTTTAGAAGAGGATAATCTGTAATTTAAATCTCCTAAAGTAGTCTCTAATTTAAACTTTTTAATATAAAAAGTAAATATTGGCCAGTTTCATCTATCTAAATACTAAAAAATGATCCCTTTGAATAAGTTCTATAACTCAAGTCGGATTAATAAGTGTTAAAACTATAACCAGTTAACCGCGAAAATATGAGAATGCCGCAAAGTGCAAGAAAATAATATATCACAAACAAGAATTCAAAAAAATCCAAAATTTTGCACAATCACATTTATATATATAAAAAAAACTTATAATATAATAATATAACTTTACACATCATTCACTCATAAACTATTATACGAAAATTTTATTAATTTTTATAATAATAATCTCAATAGTGATTGATTAATTGTATAAAAGTTTTTATACTAACCATACATATTATAATTATTGAAAGCTTTGTATACATACACACAAACATGATCTACAAATGTTAGATGACATTTTTTTAAATCACAAATATTTTTTTATTGGAAACAATCTTATTTGATTCTATACTTAGTAATTATCAGTATATATAGTAAAGACAGTAATAATAATAGTTGTCCTTTCTTTTTCATCTTCGATTATTACGATATTTCTTAATATTTATAATAACTTGGTTAATAAATGGTTTGAGCTTTCCTCAATTTTTAATTTTCTCCTACTCAAGAAACAAACATGTCCGTCCCTTTCTTTACAAAGACCATGCATGGTCTTTTTCACCGGTTCCCAAAACAATATTTTTATGAAGCCATCCAATTATTTATTGCGTGACCACTAAATTCCCAAGATAATTTAAAATTCAAAAACCTGTTATATTAAAATATACTCCAGCAAAATGTTATAGAAAAATAAAATGAAGAATATTAAAATTATTTCGTTAGAATATGAATAATGAAACATAAAATTATTATATATTTGTATTATTTTTTAATTCATACAAAGACTAGTCAGATTATTGGTTGGTTTGGACTACACAGAATTCATGGAGCCGCCGGCCGCAGATCAGGAAATAGATACTTGTTTGTTTGGTGGGTTAAACTAGGAAACAAAAGAAAGAGAAATTTTGCATATTGATCAAAGTTGATGGCCCTATAAATACCAATTGAAATATTGCTATGCATCATCACTAAGCCATTGCTAGTTTGATTACCTATCAAAACAAGAAAAAAACACACTGCAATTGTTTGGACTAGTTTTAATTTCTTCCAATTCCATGGCTGGGAAAGATAGAATCCTGATTTTGGGACCCACTGGAGCCATTGGAAGGCACATAGTCTGGGCAAGTGTGAAGGCAGGGAACCCAACATTTGTGTTGGTGAGGAACACCCCTGGCTCTAACAACAGGGTCAATCTGGTCAAAGCTGCTAATCCTGAAACCAAGGAAGAGCTCATTGAGAACTTCAAAAATTCTGGAGTTAATCTAATTGAGGTTGGTGCTTTTAATTGAATAGCAATTTCTTATTTAGAACTAGTTTCAAACTTAATCCTAGTAGGAGTAATTGTTTTGATGTATCTGTTTAATGGGATCTGCAGGGAGATATGAATGATCATGAGAGTCTGGTCAATGCAATCAAGCAAGTTGATGTCGTAATCTGCGCATTTGGTAGACTACTAATTGAAGACCAATTGAAGATCATTGCAGCAATAAAAGAAGCTGGAAACGTCAAGGTTAGTCCTTTTTCATGAATAATCTTAAATGTCTGTGAGTTCAAATTACCATGCACTTTAAATTAAGTAACGTAGTACTACTAGATTAATTTTATATGCTCATGTAACAAAAATAATTTCTTTTAAGATGACTTTTAATTTAATTATTATAAAAATCAATAATTGCACTATTAGTATGAAGGTTAGTTTTTCTCCAAAACTTATCCAATTGTTTAATGCTATCTAAAATTGTTATAAATTTTTCTACACTAATAATTACAAAATGTTAATTCTGAATTCCTTGTGTCAACAGAGATTTTTTCCATCTGAGTTTGGATTGGACGTGGACCGTCATGATTCAGTTGATCCAGTTAGAGAAGTTTTCGTGGAAAAAGCAAGAATTCGAAGAATAATTGAAGCCGAAGGAATTCCATACACTTACCTTTGTTGCCATGCCTTTACTGGTTACTTCTTACGTAACCTGGCACAGATTGACATTACTGTTCCTCCGAGGGACAAGGTATTCATTCTAGGAGATGGAAATGTGAAAGGTAATATACTATAGCTGAATTAGTTACAAACGATTTTAATTGTTTCAGCACAAGTGATAAATTACAGAGACACAACTCAGTAGCTTCAAAGTGTACATGTTGTTTACTTGTTTCAGGAGCGTTTGTGACTGAGGCTGATGTGGGAACTTTGACCATCGAAGCAGCGAATGACCCTAATGCCTTGAACAAAACCGTGCATATAAGACTCCCTAAGAATTATTTGACCATGAATGAGATCATCTCTTTGTGGGAGAACAAAATTGGGAAGACTCTTGAAAAAACTTATGTTTCAGAGGAAAAGGTTCTTAAAGACATTAAGGGTCGGTAACAAATTTATTTTTTAAAAATATATGGTTTCAAGTTACATCAATTTTGTGAAACTAGTTCTTGATTAATAATGTTTTTTTGGTTAACTGCAGAGGCTTCTTTTCCAAACAATTACCTGCTGGCATTGTACCACTCACAGCAGATAAAGGGAGATGCAGTGTATGAGATTGACCCTGCCAAAGATCTTGAGGCTTCTGAAGCTTATCCTAACGTGGAATACACCACCGTCGATGAATATTTGAATCAGTTTGTCTGATTTTTGAGGAATTGATGCAATTTTTGTTGCTCTGCAAAGTGCTCAATAAAACATATATATGCCTTTTCTTTTTTGCGAAATTGCTTGCTTTTGTCCTATGCTTCGGAAACCATCCACATTAATGTAATCTTTTTTACCTAGAAGAAGAAAGAAGAATAATAATACTCTAATCTGCAGTCGGAAGCATTGTTTACAAATTTTTACACCATTCTTGAATACGTGTCAGTTGTCACTGCTCATTTTCTGTTTGCAATTGATGACGAGGAGTTCACTTTGAAAAATATTTCAAGCACACTGGACTCACACGTGGGTGCCGGAGTTGCGTGAAAGAGTGATACTCTACAATTATACTCTACTAATTGTTGCATAAATACAATTTAAGAAAATATGACTTAACGGAACAAAAAAAGAACTGCTACATTATTTTAAGTGTTTTTAGAGTTATATTTCCAATTAAAATTATATTTTTATTTTGATAATCAATGTAATAAAAATTGGCATTAGTGGTAATCAGTAAAGAAAAACTCTAATTTGTTGAAAAGCACTTATAAAAAAAATATTTAAAGTACTCCTACATCAAAAAAAAAAAGGGAAAAAAGTAATTGTTTTGTTTAATTGTATTTTCATTTTCTTTGAAATTCAAATTTATTACTATTTTTTTTAAATCTTGTACAAATTTTAAAAATTTATGTGGTATTTGATTCTGAAAAGTATGAAACGATAGTCAATAGATAGAATGGTAGAATCAGTCAAAAAAAAGGTAGCATGGTCTTTTAAAAAACACTATTTAGGACGACGTTATTGACATGTTCGAGTCCTTCTCAATAAGCATAATGTTAGGTGAGAGGAGGGAGAAATAATAATATAATAGGGGATATATATGAAAAAAAAGTAGAAGTATTAAATAAGTATTTATATTACTTAAGTGTTTATGTATCGTTGTTATTAAATTCAAAAATAAAAACAAGGTTAGGAATCGGGCCAATTGAGAAATAAATACAAATTCAGGGATTCAATTAAAAAAAATAATTTAGTGACCTAATTAAAAATAGTCAAATAATTCAAAGACATGTGGATTAATTTAATCTTGTTTAAATTACTTTTATAATTAAATAGTTGAAAATAGATGAATCATTGAAAATTAGAGAGGCCAAATGATAAGCAAGAACAATATTTATCAAGTATTGGAAATTAGAAGTTTTTGGAAAATTTAAATATCCTTTTATAATGTTGATCTTCATCCACAATCAGCATTTGTAAGTGTAAATTTGAAGTAGTTTTTCCCCCTTTTGTTTTCATTATCAGGTTCATTCATGCCTTGCCAATTGAAGTTTTTGGAAAATCAACTTTTGAGCTTGTACGTAGTTGTAGTTATGTTCATGAAACGACTACCGCATTGAATGGTTGATAAGTTATTGGCGGTTTCTGAGAATGTTGAAAGGTCTTCAGTTCACAATAGCACTATAATTTAGAACTACTCTTTTATGCTCAATTTGCCACTTCATTAGCTTTTTATAACATATTAAGCAAGTTGCTTAAAAATAATACATGTAAGTCTTATAAAAAATGCTTTTAATATGTGTTGTACATAGAAAATGTTCTTACCTAAATTCAACTATGTATAAACTGAAATTAATATAGAAAGTGAAAGGTGTGTATTTAACTTTTAAAATTCAATTCGTTTTTATCAAAATGTATGCAGAAACAAACCTAAAGATAATGATGCTGTGGTTGGTTTACTGATTTGTCATGATGTCATGTTCAGTTGACATATTACATACGATTTAATATAAAATTGTTACAAGAGTCGTTAATATTGACCAGTCAGTACCGTGTGTATATGCCTGTGACTCTATTCAAACCATTTACAACACATTTTTTAAAATAATCAATTTAAATAAGAGAAAAATTATAAAAAATATATTAAGAGAAATTAACTTAGTTTTGTATTTGAATATACTATAATAAAAATGGTTTTAAACTAATTCATTTCATTTAGATAACTTTAAAGAATTGTTTTTACAATAAAATTGCAAAAAATAAGTGAAGTAAATATTTATAGTAGTAAATTTTGTATTTAAATCAATTATTTGTTAGTGATAAGATATTCACGCAAAAAAAAAGTTGTTAGGATAAGATGGAAAATTAAAACTAACCAAAATACACAAATTAGTAGCTTTTAATTATAAATTTTAAGATTTTATTTATCATAGAAAAATATTTTCATTTATTCAGATTTGATCACAAAATACTAACCACATTTGAATAATATTGTCGTACTGATAATGTTTTCTATCAATTAGGTTATAATATTTAAAAATAACATAATCCAAATATATTTTGATTCTTTTACGGTAAAGAGAGAGAAAAATATGAGAATGCAATTATTATTGATTAAAAACCAGTAACTCTGTACTATAGTCAATAAAGGTGGGATATGTGTTCTGTGTCCTTTCACAAAGCTTTTAATGAAGTTTAGTTTGGTTTTCCCATTGTTTTAAAGAAAAATAAACAAAGGTTTGGTTCAATCTAGAAGAATCATATTCATATCTCATAACCAAAAATTCAAAGAGTAGGTACAATAATATAAGATTTTGCTGCATTCATATGAATAAAAAAGATCTATTTAGTGGAATAATTCATAATAAAAAAACAGTCAACATATGTTTTTTCTATAATTTTAAGTTATTATATATATATATATGGCAAAAAAGTAGATTGATGGGCAAGCCTCCTCCTGCCGCAATGGTGTGGGGTGTTAGAGGCTGTTGCCCCGTGGCCAACTCGAAGGGGTTGAAGTTCGACGCAGAGCCAATGGGGGAAAGAAAAGAGGCCCACTACGAGAGGAGAGAGTGATTCAGCTGCTAGCAAGCGTAGGTTTTTCATGAAATGAATGGTTCTTCGGAAAACGTATGTTGATGAGGAGGTGTTATATAGTATCAAAATGGAAACCTGGGCTCCGTTTAAAGAGAGGAAGTTTGGCATTGAGCTAATAGCCCGTCGGTGGGCCTCTCGTCGGGGTCCGTTATGCCAAAAGCAAGAGAAACTTCATCCCTCTCTTTCCTTTTTTCACTCCATTCATGTCGTCACATTATTTTAAATTAAAAATCAATTAGTGTTATTATTATTAGATTGCTAGTCGTATTAGTGGTTAGTGGAGAAAACATTATTATTATTATTTTTTTATTTTGGAAGATGTTGTATACTCCCATCCTATTGTATGGTATTGCTATTGTGATTATTTAAGCGCATTTTAATAAAACCAGTTTATAAAAAAAATTGGATTTTAAAAATAATAAATAAAATTAAATGTTCATACCCATCTTGTAAACTATATTTAATTGATCTAATCTAACTGGTTTAAATTTAATTGAATTAGGTATGTGTTTGACTAAATCCGACCAATACAGCCCATGAACACTCCTATGGTTCTTATAATTTATAGGAGTGTTAAAATCCAAATCAATCCAAAATAAAAATCGAACCAAGTTGATTCTTTTTGGATTTTTTTGGATGATTTTTTTTCTTTTGTTTGATTTGTGTTTTTGAAACTCATCCAAACCTCAACACCTGTACTAACACTTATATTACTTTAGTGTTATACATTTTATGTGTGTACTACTCGAGTTTTACAATGTTTTATAATATTATGTATATAAAACTTATATAATGCATACTACTTTTTTTTTATATAACTTTTTAAAGATATGTTTGGTTTAAAATAGAAGAAATTTTGCAAGTTTTTCGATTTAGCATATTAATAAGTTTCGTAGATTTTTATCAACAATTTTTTAATGTAATTTTATTTAAAATATGCAAAAGTATATGAATTTTAATTAAATAATATTTTAGTAAAAATCACAAAAATCGAAGCGAATCAAATATTGGTTTGGTTTGGTTCTGATTTTATTTTAATTAAAAATTGAACCAAACTGAACCACATATATTTATTAAGTTTGATTTAGGTGACTTTTCGATGAAAAAACCAAGTTAAACCACAAACACCCTTAATAGTTTATAACTAAACTATAATTATTACGAAAAATCAGTTATGACTAAAATTGATTTTATAATTAATTATATATCTTAAAATAACAATTGATTTTGGCCTTTAAAAAATTTAACTTTTCAAATTGACTTTAATTAAACATGAAACAATCATTAATGTATAAAAATATGAGTTTAATGTATACAGATGGTGTAAAAAGTTTTATATGATAAATTTATTGATTTTTTATAATAATTATTTTAAAATTTATATTAACGACGAATTATGATTTAACTATAATCAGTCCATGACCATTAAATTCCAAAAATAATTATGAAAGTGATAAAAAATCAGTTATAAAAATTTAATATATATATATATATAAAACACTATTTAAAATTGTTAAATATCTATAACTGGGTTTTTTTCTTCTGAGTTATATATCTATAACTGGTTAGATAATCAGCTTTTCATATTTTATTATGAATTGATTTTAATAATCACTTTATACATTGGTTATTAAATAGCTTTGAAAATGTCCTGACAAGCAGCCCTAGTTGTAAGTACACAACCGCACATGTATTCTTCGACAGTCAACTCAATAGCCTATAAAAAAAAAGGTTGTTTCAGAATTGAGAGCACCGGTAGCTGGACGGAAACGAAATGGATATTTGTTTAATTGACATGAGAAAGATGGAAATTAATTAAGGAAGAAATGTCATACAGATCAAAGTTACTGCCCTATAAATACTAACCAAAGCATTGCTCTGCACCACAAGCCATTAGTGTAGTTACGTACATAGCAAGAAAAACACACTCACACACAGTGCTTGTTTAAACTAGTGATCTTCCATGGCTGTGAAGGATAGAATCCTGGTTTTGGGACCCACAGGAGCCATTGGAAGGCACATAGTTTGGGCAAGTTTAAAGGCAGGGAATCCCACTTTTATATTGGTTAGGGACACCCCTGCCTCTGTTAACAAGCCAAGGCTTGTCACTGCTGCTAATCCTGAAACCAGGGAAGAACTCATTCAGAGCTTCCAAAATTCTGGAGTTACTCTAATCCAGGTTGATGCTTTCATTTCAATACCAATTTCTATTTGCAATTGGTCCAACCTCAAGTCTGCTGACATTATTAGGTTCCCGTATCCGAAGTATTTGAGACCTTAATATATCTGTTTAATGGGATATGCAGGGAGATATGAATGATCATGAAAGTCTGGTTAAAGCAATCAAGCAAGTTGATGTAGTAATATGCTCATTTGGTAGACTACTAATAGAAGACCAGGTCAAGATCGTTGCAGCAATAAAAGAAGCTGGAAACGTTAAGGTGCGCACTTTGCTCCATTTTATTGTATGATAATTTTGCTGTTGGGTGTAAAATTATGGTGCACTAACATTAAATTAAATTAAAATTTTAAAGTATGGAAGTATTAAGCGCCTATTCTTTCTTGTGTCAACAGAGATTTTTTCCATCTGAATTTGGGCTGGATGTGGACCGTCACGATGCAACTGAGCCAGTTAGAGAAGTTTTCGAGGAGAAAGCGAAAACCCGAAGAGTAATTGAAGCTGAAGGAATTCCATACACTTACCTATGTTGTCATGCCTTTACTGGTTACTTCTTACGTAACCTTGCACAGATTGACATCACTGTTCCTCCTAGGGACAAGGTTTTCATTCAAGGAGATGGAAATGTCAAAGGTAATATACTATAGTTGTTTTTAGCTACGTCATAAATATATATAAATCATAGAGTAAGATATAATTTATTTGGTTTACTTGATTCAGGAGCGTATATCACTGAGGCCGACGTGGGAGTTTTTACAATCGAAGCGGCAAATGACCCTAATGCCTTGAACAAAGCCGTCCACATAAGACTCCCTAACAATTATTTGTCCTTAAATGATATCATCTCTTTGTGGGAGAAAAAAATAGGGAAGACTCTTGAGAAAATTTATGTTCCAGAGGAAGAAGTTCTTAAGCAAATTAAGGGTCAGTAACAACACTCTTTTTAGACTTAACAAAATCATTTTTTATAGGATATGGTTTTAAGTACATGTTACATCAAATTGATTTATAATGTTTCTGGTTTACTGCAGAGACTTCTTTCCCAAATAATTACCTGCTGGCTTTGTACCACTCACAGCAGATAAAGGGAGATGCAGTGTATGAGATTGACCCTGCCAAAGACCTTGAGGCTTCTGAGGCTTATCCTGACGTGAAATACACCACTGTTTCTGAATATTTGGATCAGTTTGTCTGATTTCCGAAATCTTAGGAACTAAAGCACTTTTATGATGTTATCACTCTGCAAAATGCTTAATAAAACTAGTGCAGTTTTGCCTTTTCTTTCAGTAAAGGCCTATGCTGGCCTTTTTGCAACACTACCATTGTGGCATTGTTTGTTTCGTGGTGGTTGCTTGTGTTTGTCCTGTTCTGAAGAACCTATCCACATTAATGTAATGTTATACCTGAAAAATAATAATATAATCTGTGCTACTGTTTGCACATCATCTAGACATCTACGTTCTGTTTTAATATCGTTACATCTCTGTCATTGCTTGTTTTCTGAGAAACGACGTAGAGTTCGCTTAGAATATTATTTAAAGCGCACACCAGTATTGACTCACTATGAATCAAAAAAAGTATTGACTCTCAACTCACTGCATGAACAATCAAAATAATGGACATTATTTGAATATAAAAATATATATAACATGGTCTATGTATTTTTAAGGCCAGAAACACGTTATCTCCGAAACAGTCAAAAAGAATAAACACAATATATATATATATATATATATATATATATATATATATATATATAAAGAATAATCATAGAAACGGAAAATATTAATTATTATTTTTCAAAGTTCAAATTGTCAAAAAAAATTCTCCTACATAGTTACATAGTTAGAATGTAAACTTTAAGATCAAATAACGGTTAATTAAATTTTTAGTTTCTCAACCTTTCTAGATTCTAATTTTTAGTTTTTTATTTTTTTTTGACAACTTTTAGTCATTTGTTATTCTTTTTAGGATTTTAGTCCTTTTAAAAAATTATCTATTTTTAGTCTCTCATTTATTTTTATTGCTTATCTTATCAATTTTTAGTCGCTTATTTATTTATATTTGAAACTAATTTTCTATAAAAAATAAATGAGAAACTAAAATATACAAAATCTTTTAGAAAGAATAAAAATCCTGAGAGAAAATTAATGAAGTATTAGGAGTTTATGTACATTGGGACTTATACCATCAAAGCAGTGGACGATCCAAGAACGTTGAACAAAATTCTGTACCTGAAACCCCCTGCCAATATTTTGACATTCAACGAGCTCATCTCCTTATGGGAGAACAAGATTCTGAAGGCACTAGAGAAAACTTATGTGCCTGAGGATTAAATTATCAAGAGCATCCAGGGTCAGTATGAACTCCTTTGAATACTTAATTACTGTCACAAATTCAACCCATTCGAATCTTTAGTATCCATCAACACATCAATGATTTATAGATAGAGATGGATGGTCTTGTATGTCTAGTCTAGGTCTTAACAACAGAAAGAGTTCAATTCAAGGATCAACATGAAGCATGTTGGAAAATCAAATGCGAACAATTAGTCCTATATTGATTAGGAGAGGGCTCAACATAAACATATGTAAGACATGTGACTCATACTTAATATATGTGATGTTCGGTTCTCTGGTAATCCTTATCATTTCAGTAAAGAATTGAAACATTCTTAGATCAACTCCTCTAATCATGGTATAATTTTCATCTTAGTACATGAATAACTTGTTAGATCATTTTAGTGAAATGAAGTATCTCTAATTTTATGGTAAGATTGTTCCTTTTGCAGAGTCTCCTTTCCCTAAGAGCCTAGACTTGGCAGCTCTCCGCTCAATGCTGGTAAAGGGGGATTCCACAAAATTTGAGGTTGACCCTTCTTTTGGAGTGGAGGCTTCTGAACTTTATCCTGAGGTGAAATACACCTCAATAGACAACTATTTGGATCAGTTTGTCTGAAATCTAAGGAATGTATCAATAGAAATTTAGAAACTGCTCCACACTTCCCCCCAAGTCAATAAAACAACAGCCTCTGGCCTCTTGTGTGTTAGCCTGTTGGCCATCTGTTTTCCTCAAAATAATCCCTCCTTACTGTACTTTATAGTCGGTATTCTGTGCTGCTTTTTGCTAGGCTACACGTTGTTAAAAAATTCTTCTAAATATTGAAATTGTAATTTTCATATCAAATTGTTTATCACTCGACTTCTTTGGCTTCGTTCATATTTTGCTTTGTGACAGTGAAGATTCGTCATTCATATTAAGTGCAAACCCGAGGAAGGATAGACAGTCTATATAATGATATTTTAGTTAATGCTTTATGAAAAAGAACAAAATGTTCAACCACTTTCTTTGCCTAAATGACTTTAATAAACGGAATAACCATACAGTATATACTATATATTAAATAACTCAACACTGCTGTTCTGTATCCTCGAAGCTGAATTTACATTAAAATTACATACTTGATTTCTCATGCAACTTTGGTGCTTCCGATATCTTGCTAGTATATTTTATGGAAGACGAGTATTAAGATACTTTGTGAAAAGAGACATTCATGCACCATATTCCTTCATCAAACAAGGATGAAAACACCACGTTGTTATTTTTAATTTGCATATTTTTGAAAGAGGAGCAATAAGTTACTCCAAGAATAAATCTAATGAAGTCATCTTCATCTTTCATTTTTTTAATCTAATGGTCAAAAAACGTGAAATCATCATCACATTATTGTAATTATTGGTAAAAACTCGAAGAAAAAAAAGTCAAACTATGCCGCACATCACTTTGCCAAACATTCTTGGACCCTTTTCTCCCCCTCCATGAACAATGAGAAAATGCGATCGTTTACCACTGCATGGTAGGAAACAAAGTCAAAGATATAATTGTCGATAATATAAACAAAAGAATAAAGTTAAATAAAAGCATAATTAATCTAATCTAATCTATTGGTGAATTTAACTAAGCTCATTTTTAGAAGGCTTGACCAGGATAGAACAACGTTGATAACCAAGTCGAGTAATCTCGTCACAGATTGCTGGCACCTGACAAGATACTCGAAATTCCTATGCAAATTGTAATCTACTACATCACCACAAAGCCAGGCATGTTGTCATTATCGTCACCAAAGCTTCTCATTTCGAAACCATCGTGCTTCTATTCCTAATTCTTCTTCTTTTTTCCTTGTGTTGGAAGATACCCTTTTGTATCATTGTCACAAAGTATCAAATTCGTCTTTTTGTCTGTCACTATATCATTACCACTCACGAGATTCCACCCAACCTCTATTTAGTTTCTAAACTCATGAGAGCACAAACACCACTTTCATTAGTTGTTGTGGAGTGTAGTTAAGGTAAACTAACCAACCTTATTCATAGATGGATCTGTCACAACCTTATTATAACCAATTTCCTCAGACTCCAAGCTCAACCAAGAAGGGAAGAAGTGGTTATGAACCATCAGACACAGAGACAGAGTGGCAAGAGATTCCACGGCACGAACGAGAAAGAAGAAACTTCACTTTAGAAGAAACAAAAGCATTTACTCTAATGAACAAAAGCCCCATGGCACTACACAAGAGGCACCCTTCAAGGTTTGAACATGAAGTCTCATCACCTTCAACAGCTTCACGAAGAAGACACCATAGTAAATCACCCTATAAGCTGCGCATAGCAGAAGAAGATGTTGCTATTGCTGCATCATCATTACCCATAACAGGTTTGAATACAAGGAGAAATATCAGTCCCTTGTCGAGACCTGACCTTGGAAGAATCGTGTCTCCTTTCAGGGAGCAAAGAATTGAAAAGCGACACTACAAGAGATCAGTGACAGCTCCAAGATTGAGGATTCAAGAGAGCAACAACGGAGGGAGAACCATTAAGGAAATGGTTCATAAACAAAGAGAAGCTTCTCCTTTCAAAGCGCCTTCGGTTGGCAAAATCAACGAGATGATAGCACAGGTGAAGCTATCTAAAGATCCCACTATTGATTATTCATCAGTGCTTGAAAGCACTGATTCCATTCATCCGGGTGACCTTTTCTTTTCTCGCGAATGCAACACCTTGCAAGCGAAGAAATCTTCGTTGCCAAGACACATCCAGCAGTATGAGTATTTCAGTCCAAGGCCACCGGTGAACACAGCCATAATCCCATATGAAAGCAAAGGAAATAATGGTGACATTAACATGAAAATTAATAGCTTGTCTCGATCAAACACGGGTTTAAGTTCGGCTGCTACAAGTAGAAAGCGCAGTAGCACTGGGAAGCCAAGTAGTGTAACAAGCGAAGCTAGTGGAAAGACAACTGCAAGCATGAAGAAATTCACAGCCAACAGAAAAAATAATCAGAAAGATACATGGTTTTCTTGCATGAAAGGTAACTGCACAACCACAAAAAATTCTCCCGAACGTCGACCTATTGATGAATCTTCTTTCATAGAGAGGGCAGTTGTAGTGGAAAGCCTCCCACAATTCTGGGCAGATAAACACCAACCTGCTTCACTTGATGGCTTCATTTGCAATAAACATGAAGCTCAACTTCTCAAGGAATTAGTATGCTCCCAAATACTCACATATGGTTCCCATTATATCCCTTGAATTCTTCTTATGTACATAAACTTAGACATAGTTCCATAGGACCATAGGTATTTCTAGTGTTATTTTTCAATTAGAATTGAAGTTTTATTTCGGTACCTTGATCAGATATTTAATACTAATATTTAATCCACGAACTACTGAGATGAGACTCTCATTCTGGTTATAGAACAATACTAAAATCACCTATTAAATTACATCTAAGTTTTGTTCTCTTATCTTATTATTGCTTGTATTTGTATAACTTATGACTCAAGCTACTTTGCTTTTCAGGTGTCTCGGGGCTCTTGTCCTCATATTTTGCTTCAAGGACCCTCTGGCTCCGGGAAAAGAGAACTAGCAATGGCTCTTCTTCGAGAAATATATGGGGATGCATGTTGTAACGTATGTTTCTTCCCATAACTTTCCTTCCAGATATGTTTTGTATTTATAAGCTGACTTTATAAGACCCTTTTGCAGCTGTCTCATGATTTAAGACATTTCCCTATTCAGGTAGAGATTTCTCACTTTCCTAACTATAGGTTTTGATATATGATATGTACAACTTGAAAAGCCGTTTATTATTATTATTTCAAAAAGTTGCATCACCTATATTATTTTACTACATTGACAGGACCAAAGGCTTAAGAAAGTATCTGTTCCAATAACATCCAGTTCTCATCACATGGAGCTAGATGTAAATTCAGAACCAAATGCTAAATATGCTTTAATGGGATTAATCAAAGAAATTAGCAATATATATGCGATTGCCCCTGAAGTCAGCAATATTAATTTCCAGTCAGATTTTAAAGGTTAGTACCTTAATTGCTTGTCTATTTTACCTCCTAAACAGATTGATCCTTTAATGTGAGCCTAGCTAATGTGGCTGAGTTCTGTTGATTTCAGTTATAGTTCTTTATGACGTCCAAAAAGCAGTAGATAACATCCAGCACATTATCAAATGGATCATAGACCGCTATTCTGATATATGCAAATTAGTACTCTGCTGTGAAGATGATGCAGACCTTATTGAACCTGTGAAAAACAGATTCAAAGTTATCCAAGTTGATGCTCCTCCAAATCACGAAGTAAGAATATAAAAAAATAAAATAGAAAATTTTAAAGTAAACAGCAATCTGAAACATATCAGATGTTTATTTGGCTGTCTTAAACTGCAATTTTGGAAAAGATCAAACTTTCCTTCCATTTATATCAACCATCTTATAACTTCTAAGGAGTTATTTACTTTCAAAAAAGCAAATAAATTAACACATACGAACCTTAAACTATACAGATTATTGAGGTTCTTATTCAGATAGCAAAGAATGAGGAAATTGATCTATCCGTGAATTTTGCTGAAAAAATTGCTACAAAATCTAAGCAGAACCTCAGAAAAGCAATCATGACTCTTGAAGCATGTTATGCACACAAGTAAACTTCTGACTGGCAACATATTTATTTTAACATTACTAGAAAATTCTCTAAGAAAATTCTCTATAGAAACTAAATGGAGCACTATGATGGGCAGCTATCCTTTTTCAGAAGAACAACCAATTCCGGTTGGATGGGAGGAGATTGTAATAGAAGTTGCTGCAGAGATCCTAGCTAATCCATCATTTTCACGGCAAGAAACTTCTCTTTCTATCTTATGTTCTATAAGGGGGAATTAGAAGCTAATAACATCTTATTATTTGGGTTCTGAATACAGTTAATATGCTTTACTTCTATTCTTTATCAGACTGGCTTATTTGAAGGCAGAAACAATATAAGTAGCATCATTTTGTAACTTTAAAATTGTCAATCAGATTATGGATTAAGTTTTTAATTTGAATTTTATTATGGTTTTATCAGCTTACTCTCAATACGAGGGAAATTTCAAATGCTTCTGTTGGATTTTGTCCACCCGAAATTGATTCTCCAGGTAAAGAATAAGAGTCCATAAATAATTTATTCAACTAACCAAAATACAAGTGCATATTATATATTCTGTTCAAACATGCAGAAACTCGTGGAACATCTCCTAAAAAGAATTGAGGCCAGCTTAAGAAGGGAGCTTTACTACTGGCATGCTTATTATGTGAGTTTCTCCCTCCATAATTTGTCTTAAGGTGATGGTATATTATAAAAGAGAACTTGGCACATTTCTAACACACCAGTTCTGTGCTCCTTCCCCGTTTTCCCTATTATTCTAGATAATCCCTTCACCCCAATTTTATGTTTATTTCTTTTGTTAAATTAGTAACCAAAGTCTATAATGAACAGGACAGAAGACTCCCACCAGGAATAACATCTTTACTAAGGTTAGAAGGTAAGCATAGTAACCCTTCTAATCACATTTAAGGTAGCCATATAGATTGCCTGGCGAAAATAGCATAATATTATAGACTAATATGCAAAATACCGAAAGGATCTAACTCAGTTGGTTGAACAGTGTGTAAACCCCTTAGTGATCTTTGATTCTAAGGATAAAAGAAAAGACTAATATGCAGCATGATTTCCCTCAATAACCTGCTGAGACTTGCTGTTTTGGGTGTAGTATTATTGACTAATATGCTCTTCTCTACAGAATTCGTGGCCAAATTCATGAGCATGTGCAGAAAAAACTCTGGCAGTCGGCAATATGTGTAGATTAACATGGATGTCATTAGAGGATGAATCCTCACTCAGACACAATTAAGAATGTCAACATCATATTCATATGAGCAGCACTAATGAATGTTTTAATTAGTAGAAGAACGTGATTCGGTATCCCCTTTGGAAAGAAAAATATTTTAGTAGAGATCAGAAAGGAAAGTACTTAAATCAGATTATGTTTCATTTGTAGAACGCATGCATAAAGTATTTAATATTGTTCAATCTAAAAGTCAGCTTGAAGCCCTCAAAGGTCATAGTGAAGCGTGAACCACAGAGTTCGGTGAGCCTTAACATCGTGATATTGTAAAATGCTCTTTTCTTGGGCAGGGGTTTATTTTGCGTTAGTCTCGAACACGCGTTCACATAAAAAGCCTAATAAAGTCCTCATTTAATGGTTCTACTCTTGGAAAACTCTCGCCAGTATTAGTATATCTTTCGTTCAATACTACATTATCACTTCTTAAATTTTTAGTCTGGCAACGTAGACGTTGTGTTGTGGCCACAACTGGGTCTATTTTCTGCAGAAATTTTAATTGCCTCTTTTATTGCAAGTATATTAAAATATGAGAAGATACACAGGCTAAATTATTACGGTGCTTGATCCACGTCAATTTAGAAGCAAGAAAAATTAGCTTTTACATTTCTCCTAAAATTTTGACGCGGAAATTTATTATACACATGTCTAATACGTGTAAACAAACGTCCACTAAGAATCAAACATCATTGACATATCTACATTTTAATCTTAGTACTTTTTTTTTTCTTTTTATCTTAGTACTTATCAATAATCAACTCTCGGTAATTTTTAAACCTACAGACTTAATACTAAACTAGGGAAAAGATTCTATGTCTTTTTATAGAATAATTAAAAGAGTAAGAGAGAGTATATGTTACATAGAAAATGAGAAAGAATGTAAGGAAGTAATGGATACTGGGTAGTTTTAACAGAGAATTTTGAGAATAGTTAGAAAGTGAAATAGTTTTAACAAAATTTGGATATCAAAAGGAGATATTCTTTTTATATATTGATATAGAATTACTAGAGAAATGACTCTACATTTTTATAAAGTGAAACTAAAATGAAAGAAGAAGAAAGAGTAAGGTTACATAGAAAATAAGGGGAACTGTGAGGAAATAATGGGTGATTTTAGTAAATAGTTTCGAGAATAGTTAGAGAGTAAATTGATAGTATTGACAAAATATAGACATCAAATAGAAGAGGTTTTATTTTGGTAAACCCATGATAAAAATAACTAGAAGTATTATATATATATAGTTATAAATATTCAAAATATAAAAATAATTATATTTAAAACTTATTTAAATTTCTTATTTACTTAACTTACTTTGTATTCATTTAATTTATAAATAAAATTAATTTAACATAACACACCATATATTTTTAATAAGATTACTTTAAACACGTATTTTTTAATTGTATTTAACATTTAAAAAATAATATTTTTTAATCAGCAGCCGGCACAGAAGAAAAAAGTTACTAAAGATTTAGTATTCTTTGGCAGCAGCCAGCAGTCAGCAGTGATTGACATGTGACGTTGTCCGAAATCCAAAAATTCCGTTTATCCATCCATAGCCGTCTGATGGAAACCCACTTTAATCAGACGAAACGTGAATCTCATGGACTGGCCGGTGGCCGGTGAACCGAGTGCTATATACATTACCCGTTTGATTCTTCACTTGTTTCGCACTTTCTTTCACTCGCCATCACCACGTCTGAACTCTCTCTCATCTGTAAGTTCTTTAACCTTTTCCACCCCAATAAGCCAAAAAGGTTCACCAGGCTACTATTTTTTCTGCTTTGCTTTTCATGATTCGTTTTTTCATTCTCTGCATCGCCCTCGTTGATTGTTATGCTCCTTCTTTTCCTTTTTCTTTTGTTTCTCAATCTAATGCAACCTGAAAACAAAACAAAAAAGTAATCACCAATTTTCAGATATGCTATTTTTTTAAATTCCCGAGGTTTCTTTTTACTTGATGCTGTGTTTGTCAATTTCGGTCTTTATTCCTCAACAGCTACGTCTAATTGAATCATTTTTTTTCATGTGACTATATACCCGGTGCACCTAGATTCATAGGTCTTTTGGAATCGATGCTTTCAAGAATCTGAGGTTGATTCTTCTTATTGTTGTTTTGATTGCAATGAATCATAAGATATAAGGTTGATTTGATGGTTGGAAAGAGGACTTAAAGATGGATGGAGAAGGGGAAAGATGTCTTGAGTTTGGATTCTCCAATAGTCCAATTGACATTTATAACCAAACTAACAAACTAACATTTGGTGTCAAAAAAAAAAAAAAAAGAGTCTAAATGATTTTGATTGATAGTGTCTTATTTTGTGTGTGTGATACTTTTGATGCTTATGTAGATAAGTCAACATGGCTCATCATGAAGATTCAAGTGCATGGAATTCGAGTAAACCTCACCCTAAGCTCAATGAAAGAATTCTGTCTTCTCTGTCACGGAGAACTGTTGCTGCTCACCCCTGGCACGACTTAGAGATTGGTAAACAG